>JAECUM010049954.1:0-31315 GCA_016617855.1 Megalonaias nervosa | reverse complement strand
ACCTATAAACTTTTTTTTTTTATTTTCTATTGATGTTGCTCTGAAATATATTAGTTTCGCCGGAGCTTTTTGTACAATACTATCACAAGAAAAGACAGACGTCTGTGAGGTGCGTCAAAATGGGTGACGTACAAGTTCCTTACAACCAGGGGTCGTCTGATGAAAGCTCGTTAAGAAAAATACGAGGGAATATATAATTGTCATTTCTGATCCTTACTTTGCTAAAATAACTAATGTTTCCAAAGTAATGAGAGATATCACTAAGACGTAGATTTCTTAAACGGTGAAAGTAAATACTTAATTGCGTCAAAACTGGGATTGAAGAAGATGGACCACCCTGCTGTAGTGGATGCGTTTTTGTTTTCGTAAAATGCTACAAATCACTTAGATCTCAGAGAAAGCACGTACTTTTAGAGAACGATTAAAACTTCGTTGCTAACTTACACCTTAAAAAGGGGACTGAAAGAGTTACAATGTTTATCGGCACACTTTAGAAATTTATAGCGCCGTCTGTTGTCATAATGCCATGCTAATCTCTAGTATGCCATTATGACAACAGATGGCGACACGAGTTGGACAACAAAGACGATACTGATAAAACTTAGTATTTACATTGTTGCAAGGCCAAATCTGTATGAAAACAGCAGTTGGAATGATGTCATTGTAATATGGCAAGTTTATAAACAGAATATACAAAACTTGTAATAACTGACATAGCGTTTGCCATACGACAACTACAGAATCAATCTAGTAGTTGTCAAACTGCAAGACGCAATGACGCAGAAGGAGAGTAGATCTAAGCACTTGATTAGAATTATGAATGTAGCACTTGCTAGCAGCCACTGACAATAATGCAGAAGGAAAGGAGCACTTGCAAACTGCCACGTAAAATTTTGCATCAGTGAAGAATACAATAGACATGGATAGAATTATGAAAGTAGCACTTGCAAGCAGACATTTACAATAATGCATCAAGGAAAATTAGAAAATACACGCATATAATTATGGAGGTAATCCCCCTCCATATTATTCACACAGATCAATGAAATGTCCATCTCCCAGAGTCTTCAACTTCTTTGTCTTTGTCAGACAAGTTGCGCTGTTTTAGAAGATAGCTAAGGCAACTGTATTATCTCCCTATCAGCACACGAAATAGTAATTTTAATTGAATCAGCTCAGCTTTTGTTAATATTATCAGTCACAAGGCTTTCTAAATATCACATTCTCTTATTCTTGAGATTGAAATCCTCGGGACTGTGTTGCATCAGTTTCTTTTGAATTTGCTTCGAACGTAAACAACATAGCTACATGAATATAAACTGAAATATATTTTCCCCAATATCGCAGTCAGGTGGAAGTAATCCAGGTCATATGTCTGTACTCTGTAAATGATGATACCAAATGCTGTATGTATGAATTCTAAATTTAGATGCAAATTGCAGATGAACAGATAACAATATATACATTTGCAATTTAACATTTTCTGGCCATCATTCTATTTTCTGGTACTAATGCCCGAAGAAATAGATTTATTTATTTATTAATTTTTTTATTATTATTTATAAATTTATTTAAAGTCCCGTTCACTAACACTTGTCATTTGTCTTGCAAGGAGGTATTTAACTTAACTTAACAGTGTACCTCTGACTTTAGTTGCTTTTTTGCTTTTTTAGGTTATATTCTTTGATGTTTGTTTTCGTCAGGATGTTAGTATCAGATGCATAGTTAACTAATAAATTAGTTAAATGCCAATGTATTTATGTTTGAATCATGTGGCCAGTTTAAATTTAGAGAGTTCGAGGTTGACTTTTCCCGGCATATAGCAGTCAGTTATGTTTCCTTAATTGATACATGTTTTATTCTTAATCTGTATGTTATATATATAACCACTTTCTCTGTTGATCACAAAATATGTTGCATTTCATGTGTTAAGAATTTATATTTTTACATTGAAAATGGATAGGTCAAAAATTAAAATGCTATCTGCCAGCTGTTGGGGACTTGGAGATTTTGAAAAAAATGTCAGGATGTTTTTGATTATCTAATTTAGAGTATTAAGTCCAGGGTTAAGAAAAGAAGAAGAAGAAGTCTTCTAAAACAAGCTAGATTGAATTTCTTTCTTGTGTGTGAATCTCTTATGCCAAATGTAGGAAAAGTGACAATTGAAGCAAGTTATAGGTCTGACCAGTCCATGATAATATTGCATTTAAATTCAAATAATTTCATAAGAGGTAAAGGTTTGAGGAAATTTATTGGTTAATATAAAATATATTGATGAAATCAAAAATTGAATGAATAGAATAAAATTACAATATGCTTCAACTGAGTATGGGGAAATACTGCCAATTATCGAATTCAAATCTAAGATTTACTGTATCAGATTCATTATTTCTAGATATATTGCTGATGGAAATTTGTCGAAAAACCATTTCATATGCTTCATATAAAAAGAAATATAAATTAAAACAAGAAAACGAACTTGTACAACCAAAGGCTGTCCTCAGAGAATAGATCCATGGGTAGTTACAATTTAGAATTACCGGAGTGTAAGATAAAAGAGTTTGAAAGTATAAGAAAAGCCAAGCTTCGGGGAAGTGTTATTAGTTCCAGAGTAAAGTGGATAGAAGTGGGCGAGAAACCAACAAAATAATTTTGCCATCTAGAAACTATGTGAATAAAACAATTATAATAAAATTAAAGATGAAAATGAAATTGTTACTAGTCAGTTTGATATTCCAGGGGAAGTTAAAAAGTATTAAAATAATCTAAATAATGAGGAAAAAGAGGTAGAAGATATAGATAGATTTAGAGGTCGTTATCAAAACCTATACAGTTCCTAAGGTTACCTTAGAGCAATCATCAAGGTTGGAAGACAGAGTTACCCAAGCAGAAGTACCTGATTGCTTGAAAAGTATGCAAAATAGCAAAAGCCCATGATCAGATAGTTTCACAGCTAAATCTTTTAAAGTCTTTTGGATGGACATTGGGGAATTTGTAGTTGGAACAATTAATTAAACATATGAAACAGGATCATTCTTAAGTGATTGAGAAAGGCATTATAACTTGCATATCCAAGGAGGATAAACCAAAACAGTACTTGAGGAACTGGGGTCCAGTTTCTCTACTTAATATTGTATACAAATTGGCATTATGATGTATTGCCAAAATAATTAAGGCAGTATTGAATAAAATAATATATGAAGATCAAATTGGTTTTGGAAAAGAAAGATATATTAGCGAAAATACAAGTATCGTATATGATAATGTGCACACAACAGAAGAGTTACAAATTCCAAGTCTACTATTGTTAATCGATTTTTAAAAAGCATTTGATTTTATTTCATGGAAATTTACTCATAATGCTCTAACTTTATTTAATTTTGGACCAAGTATAAGCCACTGGGCTAAAACGTTTTATTGTAATATCTCCATCCGCAGTTTTACAAAATTACTTTCTTTCAGAGTTTTTCAAATTTCCAGGGGTTGTAGACAGGGTGATAAATATTCCCATATATCTTCCTGTTATGTGCATAAATTTTGTCTACACTATTAAAGAATAATAAAGATATAGAAGGTAGTAAACTAAAAGAAACAGAATATACAGTCACAGTTTGTAGATGTCACTAATTTAATTCATGATGGCCCTTTTGATCTCTGAAATTCTCTATTGAAGAATTCAACTTCTTTCCAAGATTTCAGGACTGAAACTTAGCATTGCCAAAACAAAAGCGCTTTGGACAGAAAGCAGGAAGTACAGTGCAGAAACATTTCATCACAGATTAAAATTACACTTGATGACTGAATTTACATCATTGGACATCAGGCTTTCGGTGGATTTGGATAACATGATAAATAAAAATTTCGAAAATGAAATAAATAATTGTTTCAAACATTGGAAAACAAACGATCCTTTACAACAATTGGTAAAATAACAGTTTTGAAAACTCTATTATCCCAAAACTTAATAATTTCTTCATCTCATTACCACCACCCCACCACCCGCAAAACTTTCAGTGAATTAAATGAATTGTTTTGCAACTTTATATGAAAGTCAAACTTATTCTAAGGGTGGTTTTGCAATGATGGATGTCATGTTTGCTAAGTCCTAGCTATAAAGTCATGTATAAGCTATAATCTACCTGTCTTTGGAATATTACCGCGGCCATGTGTTTGATGTCTAAAGATTGCTGCGGGGCTAGTGTTGAACTCTCACGCAAGGTTACATGACCAGCCGGAGACAGGAATCTTGAATCGGCAAAGGCGATGGATCGCATCTTAACAAACGCTTGCATTTATCACACCTATGTGTTAAAGTTTAGTCCAAAGATCAAAAGGAAGTCCACGTGGTGAACGGGGCGTATTCTCATCCATCCCCACGTTGACAGACAGCGAGAGGGACGTCGTCCGCTAAGTTCGCTTGGATCGGTTCACAGCGATATCCAATCGGAATTGAGATAGAGGGTGTGATTACAATTCCGACCCGAATGATAATTTTCAGAACTCGTAAGAGAAAATTTAGTATTCGCCTAGAGGGATCGCAGATCAATAGGGCTTCTCCGAGAGAAGCCACTCGTAATTTGGATGCAAAACTTAGTGGTAGATTCTAAGGAAAGACAAAGCTTCGAAAGGTCAGTAAGTTTTTTGCTCGATTTTTGCATAATATTACGGCATCATAATTGTAATTATTTGTAGTATGTATACTTAATTTCTAGGATCGTTAGTATGTAGAATTACCATGGTAGTGTTTCATTTACATGTGTATTTGAGAAATGGGCTTGAGCCTACGTAGAGAATTATTAGATGCGAGGCGGAATTGCGTAGATTGTTAGCTTGTGGTCATAATTAATTTTGTAATTCGCTATTAGGTTACTTCGTAGTAAGCCAGTGCATTTATTAATGCGTTATGCTAGAATTTACACATGCTTGAATTATGAATTTGGAATGGTTGAAGTATGTTAGATTAGTTACTATGGACGTATAAATATATTAGAGCGGGGATATTTGAATATTTGCGTACTTTATGTGAGTTGTAAGGTAAAGAAATGCGTCTGATTATTGTGATATTGTTTAGTATAACGGGATTAGGAATATGTACTGATGTGACGGAATTTATTTATGTATGTATAAGAAGTAATTGATACCGTGCTGTATTATGACGTTTGTTTTACCATGCAAGAACGTATGGGTATCTCGATGTGAACGAATAAGTGACCGAAGAAATTTAATAACCGTTATCTGATGATAGGCTGTGTAGTGTGAGATGAGAGGGCTAAGAAGAAGATTGTACCGTCCTTGTGTTTTCACAGGAAGCTTTTTAGGGGACACAGAACTTCGGGTTCCATTGGATCCCGAGTCTTCAGGAGTTGGAGACGGAATTGAGGCTGTAGCCGAGACAGTCGAAGTCGACAGAAGAGTAGTCGTGGTAGAGAAAGTGGAGGAAGAGGAGAAGGAGTCTAAAGAAAGTCGAGGAGGCGGAGGAGAAGGAATTTGGTGTAAAGTCGAGGAGGAAGGAGAGAAGGAAGTGGGAGAAATAAGAGAGAGAAAGGATACAACAGATGAGTAGAAATACAAGGACAGGTGGAAATCAATCTCACACTGCTAATCAAGTGATGCAATAGGCTTATTAAAGGGTCGAGCGGAAGGGGTGTAATTGGAAATTTGAGTCATTTGATTATTGAATTGTTATTAAATTGTTATTCATTGAATTTCAACCTTTTTGTATATTTAACCATCTAACCGTCGGCATTGCTGACTGGGGGCTCGGAGCTTTACATCTATCTTTCACTAAATTTAACTTCCAACAAAATAGAGTCTGGGTGGGACTTCTATAATAGTTTAAATAAAATATTGGGAGCACCCCACCCCAACCTATACAATCCGTCACAATGGATATTATAAATTTATAATAGATTTGAAAATAACATGGATTCGTAGAATTCTTCTATATAATAAAAATTTGTCAATTTGAGTATGAAATATGTGAGGTTAAATATCTGTTCTTATTAGGACATGTAAATGTAATGACATTATTCACGACAAAAAAAAATGCATTTTGGTGTGATGTCTTATATGGATGAACTCTTTTATAAGGGTGAACAAGGTATCAGTCTTCTATCAGAAATGGTTAGAAAATAATGTAATTTATATTTCTGATATGCTTACAGAGCGGGTAACTATTATTCGTATTGATAGTATTAAGGTTAAATATGGTCTCAACACTAATTTCCTTACTTATCTGTGTATAATTCAATTTGTCAAGTTCTTCTGTAAAAAGCTGCGGTTAAATATAATATAATTACACCATTTAGACCATTTATCCCTTTCCATTTTAAAACTGTCTTTCATAATAATAAAGGGTTAAAGACCTTTTACAAACCGCTCTGACCGCTCCGTGGCCTAAATGGGCAGAGCGTCCGCCTCGGATGTGAGTTCGAACCTCGGCCGAGTCATACCGAAGACTTATAAAAATGGTACTAGTAGCTGCCTCGCTTGGCGCTCAGCACTTTGAGGTTAGTGTTAGGACTGGTCGGTCTGGTGTCAGGATAATGTGATTGGGTGCTACATATCTGCGGCATGATGCCCTAGTGCTTGACATCACTATAAATGGCCACACTGCAGACATCAAAGCGATATGACTTAAATTGCTGAAACTACGTTAAAAAAAACAAAAACAAAAAAACAAAAAAAACAAAAAAAAAAAAACACACACACACAGGCACACACACCTTGAAATCAGAAACCAACCAGTTGAAGGAAATGGAATGAAACTATTAATATGAATATGGATGTGTGGCCTAACATATACACTAACATTTTTAAAATAACAAGAAATTCAAAATTACAATTGTTTCAAATTTGTGTTACTAGCAGAATTTTACCAAAAAATTCATTTTTCTATCGAATACAATTATCTGAAACCGATAAAAGTACTTTTTGTAAAAATTTACTGGAAACAATTCTGCGTCTGTGTTGGGGATGTGATGTGATAAAGAGGCTGTGGAATGATGTGTTCCACAGGATTCAGAATAAAGTGAACATAGATCTTGTACCAAGTGCAAAGACTATAATATTGGAAGATACAAGTACAGATGGAACCTTTGTATCTTTGTTTTCTTCTAACCAAATATGACATTTATATATGTCAAATGAAAAGGGTTGTGCCTGGATTAGGGAAGTTAAAAGTTTTTCTTAAGGACCACTATAACTTGGAAAATATATTGCAAGCAAATCTGAAAGGAAAGCAACATTTATGTTGATATGGGAACACTGAGAGCCATTATTCAACTGGTGCCTATAGGATGATGTACAGTATAGTGTATAATGCGTTTGTAATACATGATGTCCCTTAATGCCTGATCAACTGATATCACGTGAAAATTCTGTTGTTTTATTTTCTTTCATCTTACAGTGATGAAAACCCATTGTTTAAAACCATTTTACCGATACGTATTACATATATCATCTATATTTATCTTATGTCAAAAACAAATTATCTAAAAAAAAGTCTCTAGTGGGTCGATGGTTCTACATAGGGTTTTCCAGGGTTCTTCCTCCACTAGTTAGTTATACTGACCGCCATCCGCCATGTGTAGCCTATCTTGCGCTGAGAAATGGTGTTAAACCCAAAAGAGAGAGAGAGAGAGAGAGAGAGAGAGAGAGAGAGAGAGAGAGAGAGAGAGACTGTGGTCTTAAAATAAGTGATAGAAAAGAGCGAAAACCGACAAGTTTTGTCAAATTCAGCAAATAATTTATTTCCCTAGAATGCAATGTGAAAATATAACAATACCTTACGGTATTCCGAATTAAATAACCAGTAAACCCAGAATTACTAACACAAGTCCTAATCATTAAAATTCAGAATAGACTTAAGTGGTATTCCAAAATAAATCCAACGCTGAAAGTGTTGATGTGCCTATGTTGGAATGTGTCGTAGCGATGTGCCAACAGTATTTTGTTGAATAACAATCATACAGTTCAAGAATATATCCATATTTGAATGTCATTATTAGTCCAAGTCTCTATTTCCAAGGGTGTTATTTTAGAGCACTTTGTCTTTCCAGAGAAGAATCATTTAATAAAATAATTTAAATAAATAAATTTCAGCCCAAAATGAAATGTTGGACACAGCAATAACACAACTGATTCTTCTCAGATCTTACACCAAGAATGAATAATCTTTAGATAAACAAGATTATATAGTCATTAACATGACCTCAGGTCACAATTAGCATTTTCTATAAAAAAATAAAGACTTAATGGAAAATTTCATTCTGGAAGATTCCAAATATTTACAAGATAAAATCTTAATTATAATAAGAATGTCTGTTACAAAAATTGTGATATGAAATGTCTTAAACAACAGGTATACCAATCATTGCATGGGGAATTTCCAATGTTGAGATAAAATAAAAAAATACAGGTCGGATAGAAAATGAACGTGATTTTGGACAAGGTCAAATCCAAAATATAATTAGTCAATGCATATAATGAACAAAAAAAAAACAACAATGCAAGTTAATTTTACATAACACATACCCTCATAAAGAAAAAAGATTTATGCAATATAGCTTTCTTTTAGCTATAAGTCAAATGTACATGCCATACCAATGAAATCTTATGAATGACACAAGTATACATGAAACAATACAATATTTCTGAATGTGCATCTGCGATTAGATTGTCTTTTTTCCTTGACCTGCTTGATGTCAGTTTGTGTTTCTGCAACATAAACGCCACCTTAATATCTCTGAATTTTGTCTTTCAGTTTAACAATGAAAGTAATGGTGTTACGATCACTAAATACAATAATCGGAGGAGCTGAAATAATTTACACCTTGAAGTCGTGCAAAGCCAATATCAAAGCCAAACATTCCTTCTCGATTGTGGAATAATTTCTCTGGTTCTTATTTTAACTTCTCGGAAAAATACTCCAAAGGGTACACTACACCATGTTTGTCTTCATGAATCAATACTTCAACAACCCCAACATCACTTGCATCAACGGACATTTTAAATGATGGACTGAAATTTTGGAGCATAAAGAACTCTTAAGCATGGCCTTTAACTTATCAAAAGCCTCCTGACATTTTTCAGTGCAATGAAACTTGGTTTCCTTACTCAACTGCTGCTTTAAATAATGATAATGGGTCAGCAAGATAGCAACTGGAGCATTATACCAATAGTAATGTGCCAACAAAATAGGAGCTAGGCATACTGCAAATAATAATAATAATAATAATAATAATAATAATAATGTACTAGCAAAATAGAAACTGGTGCATTATATAAATAAGAACGTAACCATATCATACATAAAATATCATTTAAACTGGTAACGACTGGGTAAACCAACATCCATGCGAACCCCCACTGATAAATATGTTACATTCTGTATTCTCCACATCTTCGCTAGCCAAGGTTCCGATTTGGTAACCCTATCTACACCTTGGAGTATCGAGCAGATATTTCTGTGCTTCGGGTCTGTGAATTTCATTGGATGCAGCGGCAAGCCACCGCATCCATTCAAAGTTAAGTTGTTCAAATTTTAGCATTGTTCTTACATGATCGAGACAAGCAGAACACAACTTGAATGGACAGATAAATACGCTATTTTCCACTGACAATTCGCACTTGCACAAATACTTTTCACTCAAATAGACCTGTAATGGCTTCCCTCTGGTACATAGTTATACTTTCGATGTTAGACTTACAAAGTATCCTTTTAGGTCAATTGCCTCCACCATTTTCGGTACATGTACAATGCACCACGCTATTGGTTAGCTGGCATTACATAACTAAGGGAGCCAACTCATGAAATCCAATAGATGTCGTTAGGACAAAGCACCAATATACGTGTTCCGCCAAGGTGTAGATGGGGTTATCATAGCGGAACCTTGGCTAGCGAAGATGTATCCTCCATTGTAGGTTTTCTTTTGTTTGACACATCGAGCTCCCTCTGGAATTTATTTACAATCCATCATCATATTATTTAAGTGATATCATCGTGTATTCACAAAGCCCCTCAACTTGAGTTAACACTGAAATTACAATCTGCACCTTTTTAAGTCACTACATTGCCCCAGCTTCATGAAACAGTGTATCTTAATTTATCATGAAACAGTGTATCATAATTTATTATTATTTGGAATAATTTGCAAAATATGAACTGTGTGTAATTCAGTTTGCGTCAAGTTGTGGAGTTTTGTTAATATGGAATCTGGTATGATTTATATTTTTGGGGTGGTAGGTTTAACGCCATTTTCAGCTAACAGTAAGCTGTATATGGCGGCCATTATATTTGGTGAAGGAAAAAGTCGGGAAAACCCCGGGAAGAACTACCAATCCACGAGAAGCTACTGGCAAGCTTTCTCATATATTCATGCTGGCCGAGCTGGACTCGAACCCATGTGGACAAAGGTTACATGTGAGTGATCTGTAAAGGAGAGCAAATTTAGACATTCAGTCGCCCGGTGTCCTGGAGCCTGATATGAAGACGTCATAGTGATGCACACATAACTGTGTACATCGACAGACGCCACATCCAGGATAAATTATTTTAGACCCTAAAAGCACTGCATAGATGGCTCATTGTAACAATATGATCATTGAGATCATTAACATGCTAAATAACACTAAGAAATAACTCGCGAAAATTATTAATTGTTATCGCATCCATCATGAATGAAAACGATACTCTTCCATATAGCGTTTTAATTCGACAACAGTAAACTACTTTGCTGCTACTACAATTTGTTAAGGTCCATAATTTTTCTTTCCTTTTTTTTTTTAGAATAGAAAACATTTTTGGTATAAGATTCGCATATAATGCTAGACTGACCGTGTTTTCCCTACCAGGCCGTTATTATTAACTACCCATTAGCGGTGCCCAAATTTCTATGACGTCACGCCATCTTGTCGCTGCAAGTGCTAGCACATTTAACTCTTCCTTTCGGACAATGTTGCAGATATGGTCCGAAAACTTGGTAGAATCATCATATTGCAAAGAATTAATACTTGTTGTTAAAGATAATTGCAATTTCCAACTTGTTGTAGTCGGATGATTTTTAAAGGCCCTACAGTTGAATTTAATCTCAAGAACTTGAGAAAGTAGAATAAATGCTGCCCTTGTTGGTCAGGCAGTAACCCACTAATTTCATTTCAATACTGTATGTCATGGCGTTGTCTGTGGTACATAAGCTTTTGACAGATTATAACTTTATAAAAAAAAATGCTCATAAATCTTTGCTCAAGTATATATCAGAACTAAACGGTGTGTTGTGTACCAGAATCATTCTTCCTGCGTCAAGGTCAATGTTATAGCATGGGAATATGTAATTCTGTGACTTTAATCCATGTTCACAATATAACCTTTGAACTGATGAAGAGATCACATCATATTAAAATAAAACTTTGCCAAAGATATAGCATGACTTGACAGTGGGTTGCATCAAAAGCAAGGTTACGGCAAGGACAAATTTAATCATGTTACCAGTATCCCTGTCTGCAGTACAACTTATGGGCCACTTTTAATATTTTAATGAATTTGCGCTAGAATACATCATAGCTAGACAGTGTGCCAAGTATCACAACCACGCCCTCTGCCTCAAGGTCAATGTCTATGCAAGTGAAAATGTAATTATGTGATTTGTATCCTTGTCTGGAGTCGAACGTTTGAACCACTAAAGATATTTTAATAAAACTTATCCACTATACAGCATGATTAGACAGTGTCAAACATCATAGCCATTTCCCATCTCAATGTCAAGGTCACTGCAAGGGAAAATGTAGTTACCACTTGTATCATTATCACCAATAACTGAAGATATTTTAGTAAACCTTTGTATAATTATATAACATGACTAGACAGTTTGTCGTGTGCCGTTGTAACACACACTGCCTTAATATAAAGGCAAGGGAAAATGTAATTATACTTCTTGTTTGAAGTATAAATTTTGAAACGCTGAATATGAATGAAACTTTGTTCAAGTATACATCATGACTACACCTATACTTTTGAGCCAGTGATATTTTAATTTAATTAAAATTTTATTTAATGTTTAGCCTTTATAACCTGTTATATATGATGACTTGACATCGTCTTACATATTCAGAGTCATATGCCCTGTCTCAAGGTCAAGGTCATAAGGGATAATGTAAGTCAGTGGCCTGTTTCCTTATCCAGACTGACACTTTATAACCCCTTGACATTCTGACGACACTTCACCCAGATCCATACAACATTCAAGTCATAAGAAAACATATGCCGTTTGCGGCACTAATATTCTAATTTTGAGATATATATATAATAATATATTTTAACAAATGCATTCATCTTAAAGCGTGTTATTTGCTGAAACCAAAACTACATCTATGCCAGATTGTGAATAGAGGTTGTAACGACTCTATGGTCATAAACTAAGTAACAAAAAGAAGCAAAACCATCACGTTTTGTAAAAGTTAACAAATAATTCAATTTTCAATGTTATAAATGAAAATGTGAGAGGAACTTATAGTATTATAAAGTGAATCCAAAATAATCCTGAAAGAGTTATTTTAAACTTCAAAAGAATGAATAGTCCCGTATAAACTTCAGAACAGGAAATGTACTGGTCCGCCAAGAATCTTGACGTTGTCAAAATAGCGTTGTCCAGAACTACACTGAATAATTCACAAGAGTTTCAGAAGAATATTATAGTCTAAAAAATGAGCACTTTCTATTTCCACTTAACAGTCCAAGCAAATGTTTCTGCTTTCAAATAATGTCTAAGTACAACATAAAAAACGTCTGCAGACTTAATGTTACAACTGGAACGCAAGAAATAAGAATGACTCCAAACTAGGAATGAAATCTGATTGCACAGTTCTCTCCTTATATACAGCTGCAAAGTGTCTATTACAACTACATGTCAGTAGTGAAGTGGGGTACTTTAGCGACAATGGGAAAATACATTACAGACCCCACCCGGGGCACTATAGCGACACGATTTTTGGCGTCAAAAGCACAGCCTGGGGTACTTTAGCGACAATGGGAATTTTGTATAGTGACTAGCACACCGTGGGCCTGTATAGCGACAAGAGGAATGGAACAGGTAGGGTGACATCACGGTACTGGACATTGGCAACAATGTAGCAATGTAGTACCGTGACGTCATGCCACTGTGTCATTTCTATATACAAACACGAATCAGTCGCGTTCGTGTTTTAGTAGAATATGTTTTATATATTCGTTTTTTTTTTTTTCCATAGATTGATGAACATCAATCTATCATACACAAATTATAAAATCGACTAAACAAATTTTTTAGGGAAGAGAATAATGTTTTGGTGATTTAAAAAATAAATTATAAAATCGAATAAAAATTTTTTTTAGGCAAGAAAGAATAAATATCTTTTCGAGGCATATGAAGTGGCCCTGAAAAGGGCCTTTGTTTGTTATGTTAACACCATTCCGTTAACATAGAGGGCATCACATAGATCTTCTTCTCTTCCTCAAACTTCGTCTAACCTCTGGTCCATAAATCAGAACTCGCTTCAGGCAGCCTTGTCTCTCCACATAGATCCTTCGTTTCCAAAGGGCTGTATCAGTGATCTGGGTAATTGCCCATGATGATCTGACATACATGGGATCGTCCGGGTTGAACAGCATCGACGATAGGAGGGTAGACGATTCTACGTTGGTCCACATCTTTGTGACGAAAACAGGTGAAGGGAATGAAGTGAACCGCGTTTATTTATAGTGGAAGACCGAATCGAAACGGATTGAGTTTGTTCACCAATCCCAACACGCGTTACAAAATTCAGTCACTTCGCGGAGTCTGTCTTCCAATCCGAAGCGAGCTGCCTGTGACGTCACATTCCCTATATAGGTGCGCTAGCGTCTGTGCGCAGTGAATCGATGCGACATTGTTTTTTTAAACATGACTGAACCTAAGAAGATGATGAATTGGGGTGCACCGGCTTTGCAGACGAGAGGCGATGGCATAGCAGCGGCTACCAAAGTTAACACAGCGCTACTTCCAGAAGAGGTTGATTTCAACTGGGATTTAGTAGATTTTTTTCTCTTCTTCGCAAGAATTTGTTCCAGTACCAGTACCTTCCCCACTTTCTCCTTCTTTACCACACGTCGACGATTTTAAACAAAGACAGAAAGAAGAATTGGAGAAATTTTTACAGCAGCAGAAAGAGGCAGAACAATCATTTCTCCTTGAACAGCAACAGCGAGAAGAAGAAGAGGTAAGATGGAAACGACAGGAAGAAGAAGCAGTAGAGAAGAAACAAAGGCTAGGAGAGAAGGAGAACAGTGAACCTCAAACGGTAACGGTACTCTTGGACATTTTGGCCGAGTTAAGAAGTCTGAAACAAATGTATCAGACTTCTTTATTACGACCCAAGAGAAAAAAACCTTCCCGAGCCAAACAGCCTAACCCTGTTACTACACCAGAGATACCACACCTAGTGATTTCTACCCAATCATTAAAAGGAGCAAGTCCAGAAGTTGGCCTTGGCCGTGGCAAAGGCTTAAGGCAGTTACAGCTGATTGCTTCTCGTTCCTGAGTTTGTTCTAAGAAAAAAAAAAAATACCCAACGGTCCTTTTCAGGACCACTCACTTCTTTCGAAAAGAGATACTAATCCATTTTGCCAAAATCAATTAAAATTAAAAAAAAAAAAAAACCTTGTTTAACCCTATGATATACGTGTTGTGAGTGCATGATTGTAGACCCTTATTATTCTAAACAATCAAAACCAAGATACCCTTACGTTTTTTCAGTCTGGTCTATTCTGGTACAAATATTTACAATTCAATATCACAACATAACACAACACTTTTTAAAAAAGTTCATAGACTTCTTCTGTGTATTTTTTCTTCTTTCACTCTCTCTGTTTTTTTTTTTAATTTATTCACTTTTACACTTTTTTCCTCTTCTTCTTCTTCTTCCTGACTTTTTTCTCGTCTTCTATTCTTTTCTGTCTTCTCTTTCTCAACGTGTCGGGGTTCTTCCTTTGCCGAGGGCACCTCTTTTTCTTCTTCCTCCTCTTCCTGCTCCTGTTCTTACTTAGGACACTCTGAAGACCAATGTCCTTTCTCTTTACAATGATAACAGATATCTTGACTTTTGTCACTTCTGACACTGGTCTTGCTTTTTTGACGGTCTGGACATTCTGTAGCCCAATGCCCTTTCTTCTGGCAGATATAGCAAGTATCTTGACTTTTATCTCGAAAGGAGGGAGAGTAGTCCGTCGGCTTGTTTGAAGAAAACGTTCTTATGACACCTTGCAAAGCTCTAATCAGAAGTTCAATTTGTGTGGGTTCTTCCATCGTGTTGAACAGCTTGAGAGCAAAATGAAAACTGAGAGGGAAGGCACCAACCCTTTATATATGCGCTAAGCCTGACATAAATATATAGGGGTCTATGGCGTTTCAAATGTAGTCATTTGACTTTTTGCAGTCAAGATGAAACGATCGCATCATTTCGTAAAGAAAAGAGAAGAAAGTAAGAGGCAGAAACGTGATTTATCGCCTCGCACAGTAGCTGAAGTCTTGGCTCAAATTCATGCCAGCGATTTTGAAGATGAGATGAGTGAACCAGAATCTTGGCCCAGAGAGTCTACACCAAACCAAAGTCCATTACCATCAGTAAACCCTCAAAAGTACTACCACATTCGAGAGACGGACAAACGCTCCTCCAGAAAATTTAGAATTACGGCCTACACGTACGCAGAGAAGTTTAAAGATTTCAAGTCCGACGTACCGTTGGAGAAAGCAGAAGGGTTCATCACTGATGTGTGGGATTCTTTGTTAACTACACTGAAACGGCAATGTCAAGCCAAAGAAGACGATCGCTTGAGACTTTCCATTCATCACGACAGTTTGAAGTCCCCCGTTTGGATCGAGTTTAGCACCCCATCAGAACTGACACCTTCTAAAGTCATGGACAAGATTCAACACATGCAACAATCCAATGACAAGTTTCACATCACCGATGGAAAAGCGACACTGTTCATGACCCACGTGTCTCTTCCCCAAGGGACACGACGCAAAAAGGCGATCTTGGTAGACAACCTTCGCAGCACCAAAAAGAGCCTCGTTCAAATTAACAACCCTCAAGACTCAGATGTGTTTAGCCCGTGCTATCGTCGTAGGAGGAACGTATGCCGACAAGAACGACACGGCAGAATGGAAAAGAGCCTGGAAAATTATTCAACCATCGGACCGAGCCAAACAACAAAGAGAAGCAGAACTCCTGTTACAGCAAGCGGGGATATCCAAAGACACTCCCTGTGGCATTCCTGAAATGCAAAAATTGCAAGACGTCTTGGCTCCACGCTACACCTTGAAAGTGCACCCTCAAGAAGTGCGCTGACCGATGTTGTTTCGAGGCAAAAATTTCAAAGACGGAAAATACATTCACGTCTATCATCACGATGAACATTTTGATGCCATTGCCAGTATCACTGCATTCCTGTCATACAGTTATTACTGTGAGAAATGTGACTATGGCTATAACAATCGAGAGCAACATAAGCATTGCGGATCGAAATGTGAGGGATGTTTAGGCTCTAAGCCCTGTCTAGACGAAGGACAAGAACGAGTGCATTGCCCAGCTTGTCAGCGCACCTTTGTCAGTTCAACTTGTTACCAACAACATCTAAAGACGCAAGGTTCACAGCAGAAAAGTGCTTGTCAGCTCCTGAGATTGTGCCCTACTTGTGGACAAGGCATACGTACCAATAATGCCAAGGCGCACATCTGTTCAGGAAAGAAACGATGTCACATTTGTCACCAAATCGTGGACTTGGAACACCAATGCTACATTCAAAAATACAAGCCCCAACAGGAAGAAGATAATGACCAGAAGAAAGGCCATTTCATCTTTTTCGATTTCGAATGCATGCAAGAGACTGGCATTCACATTCCTAATTTCTGCGTGGCTCACCGAGCGTGTGAGAAGTGCATCCAAGAGCCTATCTTGACTCATTGCCCTCACTGTAGCAAGATTCCTGGAGGACGTGAAAAAATCTTTCGGGGACCAAACACGCTGACCGATTTTGCCCAATGGATCTTAGACCCTATCGACGAGACGTGGAGTCAAGAAGACATCAAACGTTACGGAGATTGTCATCGCTATGCCACGGTGATGGCTCACAATTTCTCGGGATACGATGGGCAGTTTCTTTTGAGTTACTATATGGAACAAAATACCGAACGTCCGAAAGTGACTTTGAACGGAGCCAAAATCATTTCCATGCAAGTGGGCCAAGTGCAGTTTAAAGATTCGATGAGTTACTTGGCCATGCCTTTGAGTCGCATGCCTAAAACGTTTGGAATGACAGAAATGGTCAAAGGCTATTTTCCCCACTTTTTCAATATCGAAGCCAATCAATACACCGTTCTACCTCATTTGCCCGAGGCTCACTACTACGACCCTGACAACATGCGTACTGAACAACGAGAAGCTTTCTACGCTTGGTACCAGACTCACGCCTTGGACCCTTTCGACTTTCAGGAAGAAATGTTAAAATATTGTCGTTCCGACGTGGACATTTTACGGGGCTGCTGTGAAAAATTTCGAGAACTGTTCATGGAACACGGAGGGATTGATCCTTTGAAAGAAGCCTGCACCATCGCCAAAGCGTGTTCCTTAGTGTACCGCCAACGATTTATGCCCGAAAACACCCTACCTGTCATCAGTCCTCAAACAACCAATTTTGTCAAACGTCAATACTCGGTCAAAGCCGTACGCTGGTTACATTACTTGTGTGACAAGGAAAAGAAATGGATCAAACATGCCCGCAACGGAGGAGGCGAAAAGACTATTGGAAGGTATTCGGTAGATGGCTGGGACTTAGAAAACCCCCAGATTGTGTACGAGTTTAACGGCTGCTTATTTCACGGATATCCTATCTGCTATCCTCAACGTAACTATTTAAAAATCAGTTTTTGCAACGGACTATGGAAGACTTGTACCAGACCACTTGTCAGCGACGCTTGAAGTTAGAAGAACAAGGATACCAAGTGGTAGAAATGTGGAAACACGAGTACGATCAGCGATTGAAAACTGATCCCGAGATTAAACGCATCGTGGAAAGTTACAAGCTGGTAGACCCACTAAACCCAAGGGACAGTTTGTACGGAGGACGGACGAATGCCACCTGTTTGCTATACCAAGCCGACGAGGAGAAAGGAGAGGAAATCAAATACTTGGACGTGTGTTCTCTGTATCCGTACGTGTGCAAATATTGTCACTTTTCCGCAGGGCACCCACAGTTGCTGACGGAACACATCGACGTGGACAATATTCGACAATACGAAGGATTGATCAAATATAAAGTCTTGCCTCCCACGTGCTTGTACCATCCCGTTTTACCTCACCATTGCCAAGGAAAACTGATGTTTCCCTTGTGCCGTACTTGTGCCGAAACGTGCAACCAAGACCAACCTTGTCAGCACACTCAGGAAGAACGCACCTTGACGGGAACGTGGGTCAGCGTGGAATTGTTCAAAGCTCTGGACTTGGGATACCAACTGTTAGAAGTGTACGAAATTTACCACTTTCCCAAGACAGAAAAATACCACAAGGGCGACGAGACTCAGAAAGGCATTTTTGCAGACTACGTGAATGCCTTTTTGAAACTGAAACAAGAAGCTAGCGGCTATCCTTCCTGCTGCCACACTCCCGAGGACCAAACAAAAATTCAAAGAGAAATACTGGGAGCAGGAAGGCATCACTTTAGACCACGTCGAGAAAAACGAAGGAAGGCGATCGTTTGCCAAAGTGATGTTAAATTGTTTGTGGGGCAAATGTCACAACGACCGTGTTTACCCAAGACGGAGTATTTGACAGAACCTCCCCGTTACTTTCAGATGATTCACGACAAAACCAAATACATGAAACACGTGGATGTCTTTCGTGAGGACTTGATCTTAGTCAATTACGAAGAAGAACTGGACTTTGTAGAAGCCGACGAATTTGGAAATGTCATCATTGCGGCTTACGTGACAGCCCATGCTCGCTTAAAACTGTACGAAGCTTTAGAACTATTAGGAGATCGTGTGCTGTATTTTGACACGGACAGTTGCATCTACATTGATCGCCTGGGTCAACCCCACCCTGTCATCGAAGGAGACCGTTTAGGAGCCTGGACGGACGAGCATCCCGACCACAAGATTCTCAGTTTTGCAAGTGGCGGTCCCAAAAATTACGGCTACGAATACCGTAACCCACAAGGAGAAGTGTACACGGAGTGCAAAGTGAAAGGATTGACTCTCAATTATCGCACCAGTCAACTGGTAAACTTTGGTGTCTTGAAAGAAGCCTTGCAGTCTGGAGAGGATGGAAATTTTAAAGTAACCACCCACGAACCGCACAAGATTGTACGTTTACCCACACACCAAATCGTCAGCCGACCCTTGGAAAAAGTCTATCAAATCGTGTACCAGAAGCGAGTACGGATTCCCAATCACTTTACTTTACCGTACGGTCACACTGATATTGGCGAGCATATAAAAAGGGACAACATTCAAGACTGATAGTTCATTGTCACTACAAACGCCAAGCGAGAAAAATGAATCCTTTCACACAGCAAGTATCAAGCAAGAGTAAACTCGAGTACGATGCTGTGCCTTGCGATGGCAGGGATGCCGTACGCTATGACCTTAGCGATTCAGTACCACATCATCATGGGAACTTTGCTATAACTACTACTACTACTATCATACCTACCATGGAAATTGATGCTGTGCGTGTCAAACCTGATGGATGCGAAAGCGATGCTACTCGTTATCGTACACCTTTTCACTTTACTGGTTTTTATGGTGAATATCATCCTAATGAAACCATGTGGCTACCACCCTACGGATGTCATGTAAAACTGAGCAGGCTCCTGCATATTTCACCGTACCCTCATCGAAATGAACCTGTGAAAGACGAATATTCGTTCCCTGTGCGTTTGCCAGAATACTGTGACTATGAAAGTCGGATCCAAACCTTCCAAGGAAAATGGCCAAAATATCTGGGAGGACCTACCCCTGAAGAATTAGCTAGAGCTGGATTTATCTACTTGGGCGAAGGGGATAAAGTCAAGTGCTTCAGTTGTGGTGTGTCACTTCACGAGTGGGAGAAGAAAGATTGCGCTTACCTGGAACATGCTCGATGGTCTCCAGATTGTCACTGCCTACCTTTAGTGGGACCTCGTCACTGAAGTGGGCATACCATGTCGTGTAAGAAACCAACTGAATGGGTTAGGAGTCAAACGTTGGACAACCCCTAGACAAGTATTCAAACCCGATGTAAAAAATAATCTTCAAAGATTACCAAACGAACTGCTAGAGAAGATCTACAAGGACATTTGGCAGGGACTTGCCAGAGCAAAATCTCAATTTGTGACTGTAGAACTGTTGTGTCGAGAAATTCACAAGAGGAAATTGACAAAACTCAACAAACAAGTTCGATTTCTCTGGATCAAGGGTGCGTTCGTTCTACTATTTTGCTTTAGACCATTTACATTTGAAGATTTTACTGACATTCTTGATCGTTTCCTGGAATGGCAGTGGTCAGAAATTACTCACTACGTTCATTACTTTCGCTCTAGGAGAAGTGATTGAGGTAAGAGAAAAGAGGTATAAAAACAGACTACTATGCCACGACCTATATCATTCGTGATACAACAGATTCCGTGGAAGGAAATCAATGACACTATTCAAACAGTGGAGGATTATCAACACCTCTTACGAGAACTGTGTCCATTGGATTGGGGTCGACGTGTAGTGTGTGTCTTAGTGACTTGCTTTTTGGGATTTCGTTTACCAACCGATTCCTTGTGTATTCTTTACGAACAGTACCTACCACTCCAAAAAGCATGAAAGTGAACCCTTTAAATGTACACGAGAGACTCATTCTGTTCAAAGCTTTGCGCTTTCATCTTGATACTTCTCAACCTCTACGGGAAAACAAGATTCGTCAACTTTTAGGCACTGAAGATGTGTACGACGACGTGTGTGTAGCTTGTGACTTACACCCTCACTGGAAAGATGTACGTGACTGGAAAAGTTGCGGTTTTGAGGCATGGACAAAAGAAGTGGCACACTATGCCCAAGATTTGTAATCCTAAAAAATTAAAACGTTCAGTGAAAAAAGTAACTTTTAAGCCAGTGTTAGTGACAGTGCCAGAAGAAGAAGAAGAAGAAGAAGAAGAAGAAGTCGTGACCGAGGAAAACCACTCTCTTCAGGACAGGACCGTGATCGACATCCCCGAAAGGCCATTCCGGGAGGACTCTTGTGTGATTGTGCCAAGGAGTGTAGAGACTCTTAGAACATTACACACTACCCCTACGATTTCACCTCTTGATCATCAGAAATGTTGTACAGAGACTTGTTTATATTCCACTTTGATCGTTTTGATGTGTCTTTTATTTATGTACTTAACCATTTGGCTTTTATGTATTTGTGTCTTTCGTGTTGTTCACCATTAAAGATGACAATAAACGTGTCCTGAAAAAAATATAAAAACTCCTGTCTTGTCTGTCTTCGTGTCAAAAGTGACATTTCTTACACTGCTACTATTATGGCTACCTCTGCTGTCTCTACTCCCTCTTCCTCCACTGTCAAAGTCATTGACGAACACGTAGATCGGACTAGTTGGGAGGCCTTGTATCTTCGCCATCCCTTTAACATGCTCATTGCCGGACCGAGCGGTTCAGGCAAAACCGAATTTGTCAAACGTTTGATCGAACATAAACATCATTTGATCGATCGTCCCCCTCAACGCATCGTGTGGTGTTACAAAGAGTGGCAATCGGCGTACAGCCTTCTGCGAGAAAGTCAAGGCGATTCCATCGTCTTTGTGGAAGGCATTCCTGGCGAAGACGACGGTATCGTGTCTGACCCTAGTCAAACCCATTTGGTTATTTTTGACGACATGTTAGGAGAAGACGAAGAAGAAATTAAACTCTGGTTTACGCGCAAAGGGCATCATCGTAATGCCAGTGTCATTTATATCACCCAAAATTTGTATCAACAAAGTAAAGCCCATCGCACCATCAGTCTCAATGCTCATTACGTAGTGTTGTTTAAAAGCCCTAGAGATAAATCGCAAGTACATGTCTTAGCCAAACAGTTAAGGACGCCTTGGCTGACAAATGCGTACGATGATGCCACTCAAACCCCACACGCATATTTACTCGTTGATTTAAAACCCACCACTCCCGATTATTTGCGATTTCGTACCCATCTGTTTCACCACTGGTGCCAAGACGGAGGGCCTGTCGTGTACACGTCCCCTTCGTCGACTTAATCACAATCACCCAAAAAAGTCTATAAAAACCTCGGTCACTTTGGCTTTGTCTCACACATCGTCAACATGACGTCCCTTCAGTCTCATCTTCCCATGAAATTGATTCGTGCCTTATACGGTATCAGTCGCGAAAAAAATCCACAAATACGTGCTCGTGTCTTAGAAGCTAGTCTCAAAGAAGTCTTACGATGGTTTACGGTGACAGCACGTCAATTACTGCAAGGCATCATTTAGATTCCACATCAAACCAAACGTTTTTGTTTTTTTGAGAGAAACAAAGGTGCCTTGATACAGCTAGCCAATCCTCGCATCGACACTCAAACCAAAAAGCAAATCATTTTGAAACCTGGAGGAAGCAGTTCTCTAGGAGGTGTCATCATTCCCTCCCTCTTAAAATGGGATCCTAATGCTCCCAAAGTCGTCCCCAAGAAAAAAGCCACACCCAAACGTACCCAGAAGAAAAAGAAAAAGAGCAACGGTGTCAAGACCAGGTCACAGCCTCAGAAAAAGAAAAGTCCACAGAAAACAGCTTCTACCAGCAAAAGACCGTCTCCAAAAACTTCTCCTCCAGCGGTGACACCCTCTTCCTCTTTATCGGCAGTGGCCGCTGCTCACAAAGTACCTGCCCCAAAAATCAAAGTCCAAGAAAGAACGGGTGTGTTACAGAGTTTACTGGATTTGTCCAAGCAAGAACTGTCCCGATTTAGTCCATTGCGAACTCCTCCACGACGTGTGTTGCCTGTCATCAAGTTGATACGCCGTAAAGACAATCAGTGGCGTCGCATTCCAGTATAAAAAAGACCCGAGGCAAACGATAGGGATCAGTGTTTTGTGCTGCTGAACGCCCAAAGATATCCCCTCCAAGACGTGCACACCGTCACCATCGTCGTTCTTCTGTCCAGAAAGGAAAAGGAAAAGGAAAAAGAAAAAGGAAAGGATTCCCACCTCGTTTATCCAAACATTGGGACATGTTGTCCGTCCTGTCCAAAGCTGCTCCACCCATGCAAAAAAAACTCATTCAAACTGCCTCCAAAGACGTCATCGATACCGTGTGCGAATGTTGTCTGAATGTCTTGAAAGGCACAATACCTTTGTCTAAACACCAGAAAGAATGCTCAGCCAAACATCGACACGTTCTTCACCAAATGGTCCAAAAGAAAATACACATTGGTCAAAAGAAAAAGATGCTGGTGCAACGCGGAGGAATTTTACCCTTTTTGCCCATGTTGCTGAAAGGAGTAATGGGAACAATACGAGGACCCTTGCTGAAAGGAGCATTGGGAAACATCCTGGGAGGATGAAGATAAAAAGGTCCAAGAAGATAAAAGGGGCCTTTGGAGTCAAAAGATCTCAGACGTGATCCTTGAAATCCAATGGAAAGACGAAAACTGGCTTTAGTGCCTTACAAACGATGGATGGAATACCATCGTTGGCAAGAACAACGAACCCCACATTTACCTCCCAATCCTCATTTGACCGAAATGTCTCAGTTACAACACGAATTGCAATCCTTGATGGATCGCAGCGATTTGTCAGAAACGGAAAAATCGCAACGGTACGGACAATTGTTACAACGACTGCAACTCTTTCACCAAAAAGCTTTAGACGAAACAGCTCAACCCACTCTGAAAGATTTTAAAGCCCTGATGAAAAGTTCACCACCACCACCACCACAACCACTACCACTCCCAGTGGTCAAGACAGAGGCAGCCCCAATGTTGCCTGAGGAAGAAGAGGCAACAGAAGTCTTTCAAACACCGTCAGCAGCTCCCATCCCTAGTAATATTGCAGCGTCCTTGTTGACCCCTTCCCCTACACCCCAACGAGAAGATCTTAAAGCTTGGGTTAAAAAGATGATGTCCACTCCTCCTTCGACAGAAGTGAAAAAGAAAGAAGGGAAATCAGAAGTGAAAAAAGAAAAGAAGACCAAAGCCATCCCATTACCACCACCACCACCATCACCACCACTACCTTCCACTTATACACCCGTGGCACATCGGACACGTAAAGCCGTTTCTAAACAACCCCTCGTCCCATTCAGAGTAGCATCAGTGAAGAGTGGATCACTTATTAAAAAATGGAGAAGGTGTTAGCCAGCATTTACTACGATCCAGTCCATCCCGCTGGTTACGGAGGAGTTCAGAAATTGTATCGTGCTGCCAAAACTCGACTGAAAAGTATCCGTTTACCTCATCTGCAACGATGGTTACAAGAACAATTCACGTACACCTTACACAAACCCATTCGAAGAAAATTTTCCAGAAGTCGCACCCAAGTAGAGGGTATCGATCACCAATGGCAAGCCGATTTAGCCGATGTCTCTCATTTGGCCACCTACAATCGTTGCTACAAATATTTATTTTGTGTCATCGACGTCTTTTCCAAATTTGCTTGGGTCGTACCATTGACTTCCAAATCGAGCAGTGAGTTAGTGCGAGCCCTCCAACTGGTGTTGAAACAAAGCGGGCGTCACCCTCTTCGATGGCAAGCTGACAAAGGCACCAAATTTCTGAACCAAGCTTTCCAAAAAGAATTGAAGAAACGTGACATTCATTTTTTCACCACCGAGAATCCCGAAACCAAAGCTAGCACCGTGGAACGTTTTCAACGCACCTTGAAAGAACGCATGTGGAAATATTTTACGCATCAACGCACTCTCAAGTACATCGACGTCTTGCCACACCTCGTCCAATTGTACAACCAATCTTACCATCGGAGCATTGGGCGTGCCCCCCAAAAAGTGACTGCTGACAACGAAGTGGTCGTCTTCGAGCGTCTGTTTGGTACGTCCCGAACAGTGACTGTCCCCAAGAAAGGTGGAGTGTTGGCATCAGGAGATTGGGTGCACATTGGCAAAACCAAACGCACTTTCGACAAAGGTTACTTACCCAACTGGACCACCGAATTGTTTCATGTCACTGAACGAGTGCGTGGCCGTGATCCTCCTGTCTATAAATTGGAAGACATGAACGGGGAAGTGTTAAAAGGAACGTTTTACTTGCCAGAGTTACAACGTGTGACCAAAAAAGAAGACGACGTGTACGAGATCGAAAGCATTCTCGATCGAAGAACTCATAAAGTAGGAAAGAAACGTGTCAAAGAAATCAAAGTACGTTGGAAAGGATATCCTCCCAGTTTTGACTCTTGGATCGACGCTTCGCAACTCATCGACTATAAAAAGAAGTGACTATCATGCCCTTCAACACAGCCTCAGTTACTACAGTGACCACTCCGTCGCCCAGTTCTTCTCTGCAAGATCTACAAAAGCAACCCTTGTGGGTGTGGTGTGGAGAACGTGTGCCTAAAACGCAAATCGTCTTTTCTGCCAAATCTTTGTGGTGTATTGTGTCATCGGTGCTGCCATTGCCAATTTGAGTTTGCAACAAGGAGACAAACAATTGTGGACCATTTTACTTAGCAGTTGCATTGGTTACCTTCTTCCTAATCCGTCTCTGAAATATTCCTCTAACGGAAACAACAACAACGGGAGTCTTGTGTCCAACGTTAGTTCCAACAGTCACCATAACCATCCTCTTTTAGACACTCCTCTGACTTCCAGTGACTCCTCGGACACTAGAACTGTGGAATTATGAACAACCAATTTTACATATCGTTACCCAGTGACAGTTCCATGGAGGTGTTTCCCAATAACACTTTGTGCTGTTTCTCGGCCAGATTACCTCAAGCCATCCAATTGGATCACGAAGCCCATTGAGAAGTGGCTTTGGTGGAAATGATTCACCCTACACAAATCAAAAACATCGTCGAAAATCAAAACACTTTGACGGTAGAAGTTTATGACGAACAAGTGCAACAAGCCATGGACGAACGCGCCAGTGTAGCTGACTTTATGAAATCACAAGACCCCAAAACTAAACGAACCACTTATCTGTTGAAAATTCCTGCGGGCTATTATTTTAGTGGTCAACATTTGGTGAACGCCATTGCTGACAGGTTCAATTTCATGTCTGGTAAAGCCTTGGAGAAAGCCAGAAGAAGTGTCACGATCGAGTACCACAAAATAGCTCGTCGCCTAACGATGAAATTTTCAGAGGACAAAGTATTGGCCATTACATTTTGTCCTGAATTCTATGACATTTTGGGTGGAGACCCCAAGATGATCAAGATTAGAAACTAAATACCATCCGTGACCGGTAACTTGGATTTTGCGAAATATTTTCGATTCCCTGTAGAAATGAACCAAGGACTGAATTTGATGTTTGTGTGCTCCGATGTGGTGGAGTATACGTGGTGGGACACACCTCTGTACCGTTACTGCGTGTCATTCCTTTCAAAGTGGATTCTGCCACGGCTGCTGACGAGGAAGGTGGGAACACCTATCACGTTCACCGCGAATTTGTACATCCTCACTATTTGCCCGTCAGTAAGTTGTATTTCGACACTGTCAACATTACTATAAAAGGAGATCTGGGACAAAATATTCCATTCACCAAAGGAAAAGTCACAGTGAGACTCCATTTTCGAAAACGATTACTCTAACTTTTTGTCGGGCATGTATCCTGTGTACCAAGGAGTCGCTCGACAGAGAGGACATGGTTTAGGTGATATGCTCAAATCAGCCCTTCGTACAGTGGTTTCCGTTTTGAAACCGATGGTGACACGTGGATTGCACGCCTTAAAAGATGCCGCGTTGACGCACGGCAAAGAATTTGTCAAAATGTCATCATTGACAAACAAAACCGCAAAGAAGCTTTCTTGAGAGCAGGCAAAAATGTTTTGCTTCAAACGGGGAAAGACATTTTGGGTCGGCGAGAAACTCCTATAAATGCCCTGGGCAATGCCGAATCAGGCATTCCTGCTTCCCTGACGCCACAGCAAGGACAAGGCAGAAAAAGACGACGAAAACACCCCTTCAGAGGACTTCACACCCCTAGAGTTACAAAGACTAAGAAAAGAAAAACTGTCCGAGAATTAGAAGTTTTTGATTATTAAAAAAAAGAAAATGATGCACCGAGAGTCTTGTGCTTGTTCCAAGTCGGAACTGGATATGTTTGCCATGCCACCCACCATGATGACGATGTAAGAATCCCAATGGGTCGAATTTCATCCCGTCTCCTCTTTGACGGATTCAGCTCCCATCGAATTTGAAATCAAAGGACAACCCGAAGATTACATCGATCTGAATAGCAGTTACTCGTATGTGAAACTGAAAGTGATCAAAACCGACAACACCAATCCGGGAGCCGATGCCAGAGTAGCTCCCGTCAACAATTTCATGCATTTCTTGTTCAGCGAAGTGGATTTGTACTTGAATAACAAACTGGTCAGCAGTAGTATGGATACTTACCCTTACCGAGCGTACCTAGAAAATCTCTTGACGTACGGAAAAGAGGCCAAGAACACTCATCTGGATGTTTGCGTGGTATGGAAACCTGACACCGCAGGTGAAGACACGTTTAACGACACAGCCCTGACAGTCGACGAATATCCTCACAATGTGGGTTTTAACAACCGTCGAAGGAAAATCCTGCAAGGTCGTAATTTAGAACTGATGGATGGTTTGCATTTGGACATGTGGTTGCAAGACAAGTATTTGCTGAACGGAGTGGATATTCGCCTGAGAATCAATCGCAGCAGTGTCGCTTTCCATTTGATGGCTCATGCCAACGAGTACAAAACCATCATCCAAGAAGCCAGACTTTACGTGCGTCGTGTAGAAGTGTTACCTAAAGCGGGAAACGACATCAGTCAAACATTGAGCAGATCGACCGCCAAGTATCCGATACGACGTGTAGAAGTGAAAACATTCACCATTGCTGCTGGACTCCGACCCAAGATCGAAGATCATCTGTTCCAAGGACAGTTACCCAAACGTTTAATCGTTGGCATCGTCAGTAATGCAGCCCTCAACGGAGCCCACGATCAAAATCCTTTCCAGTTTAAGCACTACAGAGTGTCCAATATCGAAGTCAGTCACGATGGCAAGACTTTGTGTACCAGACCCTTCGAACCTAACTTTGCCCAGAAGAATTACTTGAGATCGTACTTGTCCCTGTACGAAGCTACGGGGCAACTAGGAACCAACGCCAGTCACGGTATTTCGTACGAAGATTATATCGGAGGTTACACTTTGTGGGCCTTTGATTTCACTCCAGACCAAGGCAGCGACGAGGGACATTTCCACCATATAAAATCGGGTCAACTACGTGTGGAACTTCAGTTTGCAGAAGCTCTCACCGAGACGGTCAACGTCATCTTGTATGCCGAATTCGATAATACCGTCGAAATCAACAGTTTGAGAGAAGTCATTCTAGACTATTAGACACAATGGAAGACTCCTATCCCTCACTGAACAGTAGAGAATCTTTGGACATGGAATGGGAGGATAGCGTGAAAACAGAACGAGGACGAGGTAGTAGTCAAGTCCAGATGGCCAGAACAAGAACAACATTTAGTGTCCTGTTTTGCCAAACACCTGGCGAATACAATTACGGAATTGACCAAGAAATATTGTTATGGATGTCAAAACGATCATCCCAGTCAAATTCAACACGATAAATATATGATGATGAGTCAAGAAGAAAAATTGGACGAGTATCTGGACGACGCTTGGAGTCTCATCTCAGAAGAAGCAGTGTTGCATGAGTGGTATAAAGGCTTGCGTGATCATTCCTGCCCACCATTGTCTACACTAGAGATCTATCGCATCGAATCTCTCTTAGCCCAGAGTGCGGAGACGAAGCGAAGAAACGGCTACTTGACAGATCGTTTCAAACAAAAAGTCAGAATTGAATCGATGACTTATCATTATCTGTGAAAAGAAAACAACACAACAGAAAATGGATACCTGGGAACTTTATTACCTTTTGAACAATAGTTCGTATACTGCTTCTTGGAATCCTGTCGCGTACGCTAAAGATGAACTACCTCATCGCAAACCTCAAGACCATCAAGCTTATGTCATCAACACGGACGACAGTCATCTTCCAGGAACTCACTGGGTTGCCGTCTACTTCCCTCAAGAGGATTGTGTGGAATATTTTGATTCGCATGGATTACCCCCTTTGGAAGACGATATCATTGACTTTATGAGAAGAAATGCCCAGACGACACGATACAATAATGTGAAATTACAAGGCACAGATTCCATGGTGTATTTTCTTCATCAACGCAGTCTTGGATATCCTTTAGAACATTTAGTAACTTATTTTGATCGTCACTCTTCCAGAAACGATGAGAAAGTAGATCGATGGTTTTGTTACCATTATGGTTATCTTTTGTCTTTAGCTAGGAAACATAATGTACATCAATGGCCTCATGACATCCATCAATGAAATTTTACATGATATCACAACGTTGTCAACCTTGTCAAAAATAATTTGTTTGATGTTATTGTTGTTTGTTACTTGTTACTTGTTGGTTGAATAAAAAAATGTTGTGTTTTGAAAAAAAATATGTCTGTTGTTTGTTTTCAAAAAAACACTTTGAATATATGCTCTTTGACTTCTCTCTATCCCTCACCATGACATGAGCTATCATAGCGTTCCGACACTAAAACCGAGTAGGGATGTTTTCTATCGCGTCCGCGTTTGAACCATATAAAGCGGGTTGGTCTCCAGTCTGACCATCCACTGTTGACTCTTCTACCTATGAACATGCCTTCCAGACTAGCCAAGCTGAACGAAGCTTACGTCAGTTTACATCGTGTCAGGCTAAACCTGATACCTAAACCTGAAGAGATAGAGAATGTCAGGATGTTAGCTATAACCCAAGACCTAATAGAAGAGGTCTTCAGAGAGGAACTTAAGAAAGAACAAGAAGAATGGACTGAGAAGTACAGACTTCAGAAGAAGCACAGAGAAGAACAACAGCAGCAACAACAGCAGCAACAGCAAGAACCATACAGAGGTTTTGTGGACTGTCGAGTAGACACCAAGGAATTCTCTTTCTCTTTCCGCAGAAGCAGACCGTATCGTATAGGAAAGCCTGCCACCAGACAGGGACGCAATCTTAGACAGTAAAAAAGATTGCCATTACTCCCGTTAACAAAAACACAACCCTTATCAGGGCTACCCAATACTCTAGAAAAGAGATACTAATTCAATTGCCAAAACTTTTAAAATTTTAAAAAATAAATAGAAGTGTGTCTATAAGCACTTCGTTTCTTTTGTCAGTAAAAAATCCACCCTTTGCTTTCTCTGTCTTGTCAAATCGTGCATGTCTGTGTTTGTAAGAAAAAAAGTAAAAAAGTCAACGTGAGTGCTACTTTTAGGTTCGCGCGTTTCATGTGATGGTAATAGTGGTATTGTAAATTTTGGTGTCAGGGATATTTTCCTTCACGTCCGTGCTCCAGGAATGTAAAGCTGCACAATTGTCAGTCTGGCTACCATTGTGGACTAGTCAACTTCGATGAAGATGAGTAGCAGATTACCCAAACTGTTGGAGCTCCAAATGCACCTGGAGTATGCCAGGCGTCTTTTAGACGAACTGGCTATGGAGGCCATAGCGGAGAAAGACAGAATAGAGGAGGAGAAGAGGAAAAAGAAAGAAAAGGAGAAGGAAAGGATCCTGCCACACCTGATCATGAGACCTCAGTGTGAGGTGAAGCCTGAGGTGAGGACACCTCCACAGTCAGTACCAGCACAGCAGCCATTACCAGTACCACAACCATTACCAACACCACAACGACCGAGATACGCTGTCCCTCAAATTGAAAATTGGGAGCAGGAGTTGGAGAGACAGCGTCAAGAGTGGAAGCCGCAGAGACCTAACCATCCCCGGGTCTGGCATAGGAGATGACAGAGAGAACAAGTCTTCACTATCCCTCAGACTGAAAACTGGGATGATGAGGCCACTCAAGCTCCCTCTGCGCTCGGAACCATACGTATTAATTGGGAAAATGATTGGAGCCGGCGATGCGTGTGTGGTGCCCGCTCTGGAAGATGTCATCATTAACCAGGTGTATTTGGAGTTCAAAAAGAAAAAACAGCCCTTCTCAGGGCTAACCAAATCTCTAGAAAAGAGAGACTATTCAAGTTTCCAATTGGTGTGAATGTAGAGTAG
>JAECUM010049953.1:0-12135 GCA_016617855.1 Megalonaias nervosa | reverse complement strand
GTGTGAGATGTGAGCGCTGAGGAAAATATTGTACCATCCTTGTGTTTCACAGGAAGCTTTTCGGGGACAGAACTTCCGGTGCAAGTTAGTAGTCCCGAGTCTCTAAGAGGGAGACGGAAGTGAGACTGACAGTGCAGTCGGAGTCGACAACGTGCAGTCGACATAGAAAGAGGGATAGAAGGGGAGGAGGAGGAAAGTGGTCTGGAGGAGGAAATAGAGGTGGAGGAGGAGAAGGAACTTGGAGGGAGTCAGGGAGGACGAGAGGGAATTAGGAGATAGAGAAGAATACACAGATGAGTAGCACACAAGGACAGGTGGAAATCTCTCACACTACGAATCAAATGATGCGATAGGCTAGAAAAGGGTCGAGCGGAAGAATTGTATTTGGGAAATTTGAACTATTGATCTTTTAACTGTTATTAAATTGTCATTATTGAACTTCACCCTTTTTTGTGTATCTTTATTCATTTAACCGTCGGCATTGCTGACTGGGGGCTCGGAGCTGTATATCTAACTGTCACTAAATCAACTTCCAACCAAAATCGAGCCTGGGTGGGACTTCTACAATAATTTAAATAAATATTGGAGGCACCCCACCCCCAATCCCCCACAACCAAAACCTCACAACCTTGAATTAGAATGTCAAAAGTATACAGTTGTAAGACATAAAATTTTATTTCACATTACCACATCGACATATAATCATGACATTAGTATTTGGAAAGTACTGGTGAATTTAATGCACATATACTTTTGGTAGTACAGAGCTTCAAAAAATTATATTTAAAACTATTAATCAGACTAATGGATTGATCACAACCACGCCTATCGTTTCCTATTATATAGCTCCCTCTAATTATTACGTATACTAGAATTGATTATACATATGTGTGTGTGTGTGTGGAGAAAAATATTGATTGCTTGACTTTGTTTGCCAAATTAGAAACTGTTCTTAATAACCTTTAAACTTTGTACTAAATCCACAGTGACGTCTGAAGGCTAATGCATGGGGGTCAGTATCAGCTTGTACGTCATTGTCGCCCAAAAGCAAAACAACAATATCCGGACAAAGAAAACAAAGGGAAGACATGTCGAACTTCATCCATTTCTCCACTGTTATTCCTCCAACACCGTGCAACTTCGCAGAAGCGACGTTTTTCAAATTAAAATCTAAGGTAAGACGATCGTCTGTGCCAGAAGTAAGATTATGTGTTCCAAGCTCCCCTAGCTGACTAGGTCAATGGGCTGACAAGCAGGGCAAAAGTAAAAAAAAAAAAAATTTTGTGCACATTTTGAACAATAACTTTTATGCCATAACTATTCATAAAATCAATAAAAAAAAATAAATAAAAATAAGCATCTGTCACAAGAACTACTTTTCTTCTATCATTTTATACATAAATCTTTGTGTTTTTCTTTTATTTTCATATTTAAAAATATGTTTGTTTGCGGTATGTAATGTGCATAATTTGTGCAGCGGCGGTTCGTCCGAACGTCGAAATTTTACATAACGTACTTATTGCAAGGCTTGGGATTGTGCATGGTAATTCCCATGTTACCATATTTAGCACCATTGTAAAGCAGAGAGAATGGCCTTCATTTTGATATCTTTACTGTGTAAATCGGTTTTTTTTTTTCCTTTAAATTTTACAAATTTGATGTCATTTTAAAGCTTGTTCATTATGCTTTATTTTTGTATAAACTGCGGAATTTTCCGTGACGTCACGCGAGATCACCGCGCTTTTTAAAGTATGCTGGGAATAAGCCAGGGGCAATGACCGACCCAACATTTATGTCACCTGACCTGATGTAAATCCAAGACGTATTATGGCCTCCGAGATTCCATCCATGGATTATTTATCGCTAGTTAGTAAGTAAAATGAGTTGTTTTTAATGTTTTATATATATTTTTGTCATTATATCTGTTTTTTGAGTACTTGAAGTCATTAATTGGAGGTCATATTATACGGTTCAAGGAAAACCTTACGAGTCCCATTTCCTCGGCTAAATCATTTTTACACTATGAAATACGCATACAAAAATGGCCTCGGATTAGGCTTGGCATGTTCTTTTACTTATTTAAAGTGAAGTTGGTGACCTAATGTTTTGTTATGCTGTATGTGACAGCGAATAAAAGTGAACAGCGATCAAATTGTGACCTTGGACCTTTCTATTTGTAAACACGATTCACCAGAAGGAAAATGGGCCCTGTTGCACTACTTTGATTCTTTTCACTTTGTTTCTTTTGGTTTTTAATTTTGAGCAAGGTCCAAATCTGGGATAAGTGTTTGTTAACGATGAAAGGGCATTGTAAATCTAGCTAGCTCAAAACTGGCATTTTACGTTAAAACTACAAGATCTATCCCTAATTTCCAATTTTTATATATCCACATGGCAGCAGTACTTTTTTCTAGCCTGTAACAACTCGGTAAATTTTCAGGTCCGCATTATTAAGTGTAGCTCAAAGTACATAATTCGTTTTGAATGCTTCGTGTGAAATGAATTAGCTCATTTACTGATGCTGATCTGACAATTCACAGATAGGAAAAATTTGATGCTATGTGGAACAAGCTATAGTTCTAATTTCTGTTATGTAAATTGTATACATTGTGTGGGTTTTTTTTAATATCAAATCTGTAGGTGATGATGTGTACCAGACTTTAGAAGAGAATTTTTGGCCCAAGGAGACGGACGGCATCAGTCTTCCAGTGGTGCCATGTACCAACAAGCTCGTTGTCCAACTATATTGTTTACGTGAAACTGGAAAATGCATTTGGGATAAGGTAAGATTTTTACGATTTATATTTACATGGTTGAATATTTTGTAGTGATTTTACCATTAAGTAGAAGGTGACTACTGATATGACAGCCACAGGTAGTTTTCCATTTTACTCTACATTTTTGTCCAATAATTTTGAAAAACGTAGGAATTCAAAGAGCACGCAGTGCTCAACCACAAACACCATTTTAAAAACAAACAATTTTGGGCTGAACAAATAATCTACACGAATTAATTTAAATTCTTTTACTTTTTCATTTCCTTTTACTTTGTTGCATTCATCAGTTCAAGTGCATCTGACCTAACTTTTTCTAACCTTTCACATTTCAGGTTTTTGAGTGGATTAAGAAACTCTATCCTGAGACATCCCATCCTCATACTGCTTCACATGCCCAACATTTTGTTTTGAAAATTGTGAAGGAGACACCACAATCTAATCCTAAGGACTTTCTTCAGCAGCCAGTAGATTTGGACTTTGTTACAGAAACTTTGTCTCAATTTGGACTAAACGGGAAAACATCCTTGGACCCAAGTCTATTCCAGCCGTCTGTTGGTGAAGTGACAAATGTTGTCATTATTGAGTTGGAAAATTTTCGTTAAAGAAATGAACTGCCTTTCCAGTTGTTTGAAACATGGTTAAAGTTTTTAAATGTGCCATCATCAAAACTGAATGTGACAGAAGTGTTGAAAATTCACAAGCTTCTGCAAAAACAGAGATTGCAATCCATAGGATTACATATCTTTCCTTGCCACCAAATATCCACTTCTGCCTGTCCTTGAAAAATTGAATGGAACATCAAGTAAACAATCAGATGTTGAATTAGTGGAAAGTGTCAAAAGCATAGCAAAGCCCAAAAATTTTTTCAGAAACTTGAGTTTGTTGAACTAAAAGATAAAGTGCACCATTTTGAAGAAATACTGAGTGAGAAAATTTCAATTATTTCTGCACTGGAACACGAAAACCATAAGTTAAAAAGTAAAAATGCTGTATTGCGGACTCAAATTCAAACTATGAAACTTGAGATTAAAACAGAAAAAGATATTAATCTGCAAAAATTGAAAGACGTAAAGTAAAAAAGGGAGAAAAAGTTGAAAACTTGCAGAAGAAAATAAAAAGAAGGGATACCATTATTAAAGACCTGAAATCAAAAATCTACTTTTTGAAAGTTTCTGCAGAACAGCAACGACAAGTGTCAAGAATGAAACTTCGGCTCACATTGATTCAAAACAACAATTTCAGAAATGAAATACAGTAGTTGAAAAGAATAAGTTAGTGAACAGTCTCAAAAACAAACTTGCTGCCAAACCAAAAAAAAAAAATGTTCAAGCTTCAGACTCGTACAGAACATGGTTGCTTTACTGATGACATCCGAAAAACTAATTGCCCTTCAAGGTTGTGGAGTGGCAGCATCCAACTGCTCAGATATCATAAAGACAGTTTCAAATCATGTATTTCATACAAATATTGAGAAAAATGTGTTGCCATGTGTTCAGAGTTTAAACATGAGCGATAAAGGTCATAATTTGAGCAAATTCCAGACAACAGAACATATTCTTAAATCTGAAAACTACAGGATTTACTTAAGTTGCAGCTGAAGATGTTGCTACTCCTAGAGGTTACTGTGAACATTTTGAATGAATTGTCAGAAATGATAACAAAAGTTGTTATTCAGGAAATTTTGAAGAAATTGACAAGCACTATGTCAGATCGTGCTAGTGCGACGAAGAAATTCAATTACAATTTTGATGAATACCGTCAAGCTGCATTGACCAGTGATGAACATTTTACACTTTTCATACTGTAATGCCCACTATCTTCTTGGACTAAGCAGGGCAGCTAAGCAAACCCTTCAAGACAGAGAAAGAAACTGGTAGTCTTGGCCGTGACAGAGATAGTAAATTTTCAAGATTCCACAAGGGGGCAGCAGACCTGCCAATTCTTACGACTTTGCCTAAGTCTTACGAAAATTACCCTTAAAATACGGACTTACGGCATAAAAACCAACACTACGGAAAAATGATGATTGCGGAAAAATTTGTTCATCCGTGTTTGATTTGGATCCGGGTTTCATATTACAATTAGTGAAATTGTTCAGGGAACCAGACTAACTTTACAGCAGCACCTCAGACGCTTTAAACTGCACCTATTTGTTCATACGAAGCATCTGCATGATCAAACTGTTGATTATAGATTTTTTTTTAAAAAATGGCGTTGAGAGGTAGCAACAAGCCATTGAGCTGCATAGGGTTTGGAACTTGAGTTTGTACAACTGTACTAGTGCTAAATAAAGTCTACGCATACTTTACAAACTTTTCATTTGAACATAATGTTTATTTTCCCTGCATGTTTCGAATACCGAACTTTTAATTACGTTTTCAAGCTTTACAATAGCAGTTTATGATATATTTTTTTTTACACCTTGCTGAAAACTGGTCAAACTTATGGAAAAAAATCAACAGCCTTACTGAGACAGACTTGTCTGGGTTGGCAGGTCTGGGGCAGAAAATGCAACCTCCAGGTTTGTCAGAACAGCTTGTGATGTGTTGGGACCACGTGGTGACGAGAAAAATTGTTAGAGCTGAATGGATTGCATTCTGTTCACAGCATGGCATCAAAAGCAGGGTGACAAGCTATCGCAACAACAGATTTAACAATTATTTTGATGGGGCAGCTGTGTTTCACCATAAATCTGATATTGTCATATTTTTTAAAAATGGATATCTAGGTCGTTCAAATTTAAAATTGAAAAGTGTGGCAGCTGATGCATAAGACGATCGTCTCATGACCCTTGTACTTGCTGTTGCTCCGACATTTCATAATGTCACTGGTCCTTGCTGGGAGTTGTTGCAGAATAGTATAAAATATGCAGATCTCCATGTATATATACAAAAATGGACAGTTTTATGATAGCTTGAAAAAGATCCTTCAGAAATTTTAGACAAAAACTTTCCAGGTATTTTTAATGGAGAGTTTCTTCAGAACAACCCAATAAAAGACTGTATACAATTATTTGCAAAGTTTCAAAGGGGAAAGCATTGTGACTTTGAAATCAGCTCTGGAGGAACTGTTCAAAAATTATCTGAAATTCACACACAACTATGTGATTTTCTGGAGAATGGAAGATACACAGAGTCTGATCGATCTGCAGACACCTCGATAGCCCACTGTCCTCTAACCAGTTTGTTGGGAGAAAGATGTTTTGGTGACCTAGACTTTGATTTCTATAAGCGGAAACAATCTTCCCTTCACCACCATTAACATGCTTAAAAAAACGGGACAAATGACTGGCTGTCAAGTAAAGAAAGTCAAAAAAGTGCTGAATTGATGAAAAAAGCACGAGGACATTGTAGGCAATTACGAGCAGCGCACAATAATCAAGAGACTGGTTATGCTCAAGATCAAGGAAAAAATGAAAATAGAAGAAACAAATTAGAACAGCAGCAGTTGGAAACGGAAAAAAATGCTACTCTGCTTCAAGGTGTCAGGACCCATGGAGGCCTTTGCCATTGTGCCACTGATGTGAAGAAACTCGTAAACAGCACATCAACAAAATCAAAGCTAAAAAGAAGCTCATCAGAATGAGTTAAGGCTGCAGAAAAAGATCATGGGCTTCAAGACAATCAGGATTAGTGGAAGCATTCCTCAGCTTATCAAATGGCTTAGCAAACATCTATCTTCAGAGTCTGCAGATATTGAGTACAACCCTTGGGATCAGAAGAGAAAGCTTTCCTTGTCACTCCCTGAATCAGAAGACAACTGCGACATTCAACTGGAAATTGAAACTTTTAAATTCAGGCGCCAAGGAGTATGGGTAGCTGTGTATTATGATGATTATTATTACACTGGACAAGCGTTGGAAGTACACCAACCTGATCTGGCACTTGTACAGTTTTTATGCCAGATGAAAACCAAAACTGATCTTTTCAAATGGCCAGCCAGTGATGACATTACTGAGGTTAAGTCGTGTTTTGTGTTTGACTGGAACTTTAATGTTCAGTTTCAAGTGATGGCCAAACTTGGAAAGCTTAAAATATTGGACACATTGACCAGCAATACAGCAGAATAAAGATCTCAAGCTAAAACTTTGTTAAAGCTATTACTTTTCAGATTATTTTAAACAAAGCAGTCCTTTGACATTTACAATTGTATCTACTGTTTGAAGTGTACATTATCTTGAAAACATTAGTCATGAAAGATTTTGATATTTTATCAATGGTTCTTGCTTTGTAACCTATCTTTGCTTTATCATAATTATATTTGTTTTTAATAGTATGTATGCATTAAGGCTGTATTATGCTCCTTTTTGGTGCAAAAACTATTAGAATAAGTTACTAAATGAGAAAGTTGCAAACTTTTGAAAATTGTTGATTTTGCCATTTTTGTCTATTTTTCAGATATTGCTTCTGATTTAAAAACTACTTTCACACTAATGTTAACACTCTTTGTATATTGCACGAATTCTTCATATAATACCCTGCATTTTGGTTCAAGAATTATAAAATCTGTTAATAAATAAAAAAAACGTCCAGCTTTTGAAAATTGACGTTTTTGCGGGGGTTTTTTCGGACATTAAAATTTTGGCCCTTTTCCCCAATTTCTATGATTTGGTACGGCAAAAGTTTCATACCCATAGGCCCAGAAAAAATTGGGCTTTATTTTCAAAAGGTTTTCTCACAGGAACATACTTTAATTTGCTTTTAAATGTCATAGTCTTACTATAGCAAAGTTGCAAAGTCATGGAAAATCGCAATTTCTGGCTTTTCCAGTAAGGCCGCCCTCTATAGTTTGACTGTTTTAGAGTGAACCTAATAAAAAGGATTTTTGTGTACAATTGTATTGCTTGCATTTCTTGAATAACAAGGAACTTGTCTAGCTTTGCAGTAAGTGCCACTGTTGTATAGCTTCAGATTTTGTTTACTCATCCGAAGTTGATGGTAATTGCATTTTCGGTGGGGATCGCAAATTCCTAAGTCCCTCAAAAACTTTGAAAGGTCATATCTTGAAAAGTATTTGAGCGATTTACATGATTTTTTTTCTCAAAAATTTTATTTTCATATTAAGGTCTTAAGGATGGCCACAACAGCCAGTGCTTTGAACTGTATTTGCTGATATCCTTGAAGTGCTTGGGATAACTAGTAAGATACTGTGATAGCCATTTACAAATAGAATGGCCCGTAATTAGAGCAAGAGGCATATGCAAAGTAGTAGTAAAAATCAAAAGTGTAAAACAAACTTTTACTCACGTTACAAATACCACAAAAGCTGTGAAGCACAGTGCAGACTAGTATGTCACATCTTGAAAGTCGGCTGTCGGACTTGAATTCCACAATTTTTTTTCAAAAACAAGGATTGCGTCTCTGCTTCTCTGCAGTTCAGTTGAAAGTGACGCTAATTCCAATTCACTTAACTGAGCAGTTACAAGCCCCGACAAATGATTGGCCAATGAAACCCATGTGACCACTGTGGGGCGATTCAGTTGGCCCTTCCGGGCTCAGCTCATTATCGTAACAGTAAGGTAAAAATTAGACCCAACCTCGTTACTCCACCCATAAATGTACTTACGTAAGCGTAAGTAGTTTTATGTATTAACTTTGTCAGGAGAAAAATATTGATTGCTTGACTTTGTTTATCAAATTAGAAACTGCTTTTAAGAAGCCTTTAACTTTGTACTAAATCCAGATATTGCATTGTTTTAGATTGTAAAAGATGTTTTCTATAATAAATAAAATTAAAACTTTTTATAAAACACGACAAAATGTTTAAGACAAATTATTGAAATAGCTATTGGCCTGAAATAATCTGAGAGATTATATCCTGCTCTTCCATGCAAGGAAATAACATTTGATAATATGGCGACAACTTTAATATTACAATATTGGTTTACAATTGACATGCTGTCCGTGTTGACGGGGACAGGAGGATCGATATGAAATTATTAAAGGTCGTAAAAAAAAGTTTTTATATTGTACAACATGTATAGACTGTTGTCTGCCACTCTGTACGAGTACATGAGCCATTTGCTGACCATTTTCTATTATTATAACATGAATGGAGAAATCATAAAGAATTATACGAATTAAAGTTTTATATATTAGGATTTGTTTGCTATTATTAAACATGATAAAAAGTAGAAGATATTTATTTGATATTTTTTTCCTGTAAGAAAGTATTCAATCTACTTAATGCGTAACACGGTATTAATAATATTAATAATAATAATAATAATAATAATAATAATAATGATGATAATAATAATAATAATAATAATAGCATACACATAATCAACTATTATTATTGCTATTATTGTTATTATTATTATTAAATAATATTTTAAGCTGAAAGCTACATTGCAATAAAAACCCAGCTGCTCTTCAAAAAGCTTTATTGAATGTGTCCTGTGTGTATGTGTTTAATGTACCCTCTGTTTATTGAAAGTGTCCTCTGTGTGTGCATGTGCGCGTGTGTGTATGTGTTAAAGGAGCCCTCTGTGTATTGAAATTGCCCTGTGTGTGACGATGTCCTCAATTTATTGAGAGTGTCCTGTGTGTTAAGTGTGTGCTGTGTGTATTGAATGTGCCCTGTGTGTGATGAAGGTGCCCTCTGTTTATTAAAGGTGTCCATTTTGTGCTGAAGGTGTCCTGTGTGCTGAAGGTGCCCTCTGTTTATTGAAGGTGTCTTGTGTGTGTTGAAAGTGCCCTTTGTGTGTGTGTGTGTGATGGTGTCCTTTGTTTATTAAAGGAGTCCTGTGTGTATTGAAGTACCCTATGGAGAGGATGATTACCATGCCCATTACAGTATCTGTGGAAAACACTAAAGGTCAACAGTCAGGGCTGATAACATACACTTTTTTCAACTTGTCCAGGATAAGTAGTTTCAGAAAATTGGTGTCCCGCATACCTTATTCCTTCTCGCAAAGTTCCAATCACTTGCCTATGTATGCAACTTAATCCATGGAAAGAAGGAATGGAACACATGGGCAACGTATTTATTTCTTCAAATGTCTTAACGTTTAATAAACAGAGGCTGATGATACACATTTGCTACTTTAGCTTTAGAAGCTGGGATTTAAAAGTGTCCACGTATACATCTCCAACATGGATCAGTACTAAGCAAGCAGGTGATAAGCGTGTTTGTCATATTGTTTGCAATAACTGCAAAACATCTTTTCTTCAGTTACTGAATTCATGCCATAGATAATTATCAACCCAATGTGGTTGAAAATGTCTCTAAGTCTTGAGATAGTTTTCATTTTTTTGCCGCCACCAAGTCCGGTTCATGTCCCGTGGGGACATAGTTACCTCTGATTCAGTTGCAGCCTTATAATGCATTCCTCCACATTCCGGTGTATTTACTTACTCTGAATCTATCTTATTAACTTGCATGTTTCGTTGTAAACTGATTTTATCTACGTAATAAAGATCTCTTCGCATGACTACTACTTATATTTTTTGTGGATTCAATTTAAACACGTACACCTCCTCATTAGCGGCGCGAGGGGTGGGTGTGTGGTCGGCAAACTTTGGCGCAGTCGACAGCTTATTTTTTTCCCCAGGAATTTATATAGTATTTCACCTTCAAATGAGTATAACAGGATCAATTTTTCACACAATTTATATTTTTGGGAGTAGGGTTTTGGTTGGGTGTAAATAAGTCCGATAAATTAATCCCCCAAATCTGTGTTGATATTGATGGATGATAACCCAAATCAATATCGTCATGGGTGAGTGGCTGATTTATCGACCTAGGTGTAAACGACATAAACAATGTTCTCTGTAGCAAAGTAGGGGCGCCACTAAAGAATATTTTCTCCGGGGGTGGGGGGCCTCGTTACAGTGATGTAATCAGTTCATAAAGAAATCCAACATTAATGTAGGTATAATGCATTTCACTAATTTAACTGAATCGACTCTCTTGATTGAAATCAATGAAATATCCGCTCGTGTCTTGGCTTTGGTTTTTTTTTGGGGGGGGGTATTGTTTTTTTTTAAAAATATTTGTGTGGAAACCTTCTGACCTCTAGCTACGATAAACTAGCAGCTTCCCCTCATCTCGCGTGTTCGAATGGTAAACTTTTTTATGTTTATAACTCCACCGATTTGTGTTGTCGTTATTTTTTTAAAAGCTCAAACTTTTCAGACAGAAAAGAAAGAAGGTAAATTTGAATGGATTTATCTTTCTTATTAAAACAATATCCAAACTAGTATTTACATAATTTAGCTCACGTAAAATCAGTATTTTCATAAGTCTGTTTTGTTTTATGCGGTATTATTGCTTTGTACTATTCAGTTGTATATCAGGTATATTGAATCCTCTCGTTGCTTTATCATTCATTAGTGTTTCTTGATTAATATAATGATTCCCTGCCCAAAAAATGTCTATTATATCCTATTTCATCTATCATGAGTTTCGATGGGTTTGTTGTATTTAATACATACCATAGTTGACTAAGGATATAGGTGTTTATTATTTCCAGTTTATTTGTTATGGTAATATTTGTTTTATGCGCTATTATTGCTTTGTACTATTTAGTTGTATATCAGGTATATTGAATCCTCTCGTTGCTTTATCATTCATTAGTGTTTCTTGATTAATATAATGATTCCCTGCCCCAAAAATGTCTATTATTATCCTATTTCATCTATCATGAGTTTCGATGGGTTTGTTGTATTTAATACATACCATAGTTGACTAAGGATATGGGTGTTTATTATTTCCAGTTTATTTGTTTTGGTAATATTTTGTTTTTTTCCCAAATATTTCTAATCATTCTAATTCCATTTACACTATACTTGTGGGTTTTCTATAGCATTTATTCCAGAGAACATCCATAAAGCTTTGCGGTTTCTTTTATACCTTGAGGTGTGAAGCCCGGATAGTTTCAGTTACGTATAAGGAGAATCTCTGTCGTGGACTGGTTTATTTGCGATCCTAATGCTTGTCCAATGATTCGTATTATTTTAATTGTGCAAAAGAGTGAAATGAAGTTTTCGCAGTCTTCAGCATAGTGAAATATTATAATCTCTTCTTGTGTTACGATTCCAAGGTTTAACTGCGTAACAAAAGCGAAGCAAAACCAACAAATTTTGTAAAATTAAAATCATTAATTTAGGTCCTTAAAATACAAGGTGAAAAAGTTAAAAAAGAAGTTACAATATAGTATACATTCCTATTTCCTAAATGGTTTTATCAATTCCAATAGATTCGATGTAATCCGGCAATGTTCCAAAGGTATTCCGAACGATAACTATAATGTACTGATGTGTCAACAGTACAAAACAAGTCAGTTTTAAAACCAGATGTCTTTAAGTGAATTTACGGTTAATCCCAAATAATCCAAAAGTATTTGAATCATATA
>JAECUM010049950.1:15000-18175 GCA_016617855.1 Megalonaias nervosa | reverse complement strand
GTGTGTGTGATTCTCTATATTGACCTGAAACAGAGTAAAAACAACCAGACAAATATATGTATGATTCTACTCATGGGCCTCAATCAGCTTCAATAGAAGTCCAATCGATGTTTACTATCATCTATGTCCACGACTTTCAGTGACGAGCTTCCCACAAGTAAGCTTAGAACGTTTGCTGAATCTGCTTCATTTGCTTTCTCAAACGTACAGCTGTCGTCTTTGATGCTTTTGATACGAAATCCGATGATCATAGATTTGAGAATTGTATATACTGTGATCTATATCTTTATTATGTGTTTCCTTTTTGATTCATGCTTGTAGAATTTAAAGAATCGTTTTGTAAAAACATTACTTAGCTTCAGATTAATGATTTGCACTTTTTAATTTGGGTTAATATATTTGTGTGGCCTTTTGACTTTGGAAGTGTGGACAAGTGATCTAATTATCGAATTTGAAGGATCTGAGGTCAAGTCACTTGTTACCCTTTACCATAATTTGGTCACCTGACTTCTGATTGGTTGGATGCTAATGGAACTGGCCTAGTTGACAAATTAGAATGATCTAGACATGGATTTATGACCTCATCCTGGTTCTAAAATTGTAAACTGTGTCTTAGTTTTTATATAATGTAGTGAGTAACAAAATTAATTTTCTGATCTTAAACATCTGGAATGGACATACTTAGTTTAAGACCATTGATACATTTGCGACTGTGAAATAAACAGTAGTTCCTGAATATGCCCTATGTAAATTAATGAACAAACTCAGAAACTTTTCATACCAAGTTTTCATAGGTCTTATAAAATCGCTCATTAATAGTTTTATACTTGAACCTGCCAATTTTACAATACACGGAACTCCCAAATTTATTTTAAGTTTCTGAGTTATCTTGCAACTAAGAACGAACAATACAATCAAACTTCTTGGCAAAGTCGGACTCCCTGGATTTCTCATTGCATTATCATATATAAAACAGGCAATTGGGTTGCATCCGGTCTACAATAGGGTTTGATTCTTGTTACATTTGCATCATACGGGTAGTTGGAGGAAGTTGTACATGCATGTTTCCATGGAAAGGTACACACCAAGGAAAATCTTGGGCACATAACCTGATCAACCTCATTCTCCTTGAATACGGCCGGAGACATCCCCACCAGTTGTCTTTTCATTTATAACATCGCTCAGTAATAAATATAACCATTACCCCATATTTAGTATCCAAGAAGAAATATTTCTTACAGCCATCATCTATGACAACTTGTTTTCAGCAAGAGCAAAGAGTTGATTGATATCCAAGTCTGAAATTAATCAATAATTACTATGGTACCTGAATCTCTGCTACGAAGTTTAGTTATCAACAACCTTACCTTATTACAAACCTTCTGAGGTGTGTCGAGCTGGTACAGTTTATTACTCTCATAATTTTGTTGTGGTGTTATTACAGCAGTCGAGACACAGATTTATTCCAGTTATGAAAGGCAGATTTTAATAAATAGTTTTTTTTTACGACAGTCTTCTTTTCAGCTTAGTTGAAAAGTGATGATTGCTACTTCATCATCGAATCACAAAATGAAGCAAAAATGCATGAAATGTGGAATCGCAGGTGGGAAATGCATTTTATCTGCAAGCTTTATTGTTGAGGATATTTATATTAAAGTTTTTCTTTGATTATACCAACATGGGTCCATTTATTTTGCAAGTACATAGGAAGATCATAAAATGCGAAATTATCTACGAGATAACATAATCTGATGTGATATGTAGTCATTAATGTTTCGAACTCGTTGTCATGACTATCTTAGAAACAAAATAAAGTTGTATATTCGGTTGAGGATATGGCAACTCTAACATCATGTATCGTACTCGGCAAACAGGGGGTTACAATACGATGCACATTTTGTTTTGTTATTCCATAGGTAGGGATATTCCAAGTATAATACAACTACTACCAAATTGTCCCCAGTCTAGTCTTTAGCACAGATTGACTATACATAATATGTACATTTCTGTATGAATGTTTATTGATAATATCTGATTTATTTTGATAAATAAATTCACCTGATATAATGTACACGTCCAATCCCGTTTGCATGTCCGACAATACCTTTATTATGATATTACATGGCTGTCAGCAAACGATCCAACTCACAAACGTATCTCTGGGATGGCGGAGATTTGCTTCAATAGATAGCTAGAGACAATTGATCCACGCTATATTATGGCCGTTAGAGATGTCATGTATAAGTCCTGTCTCTTGAAAACAGTGATTACCTATTTGCGTGCAAAACGTCCATGTCAGTTTATTCCAACGAGTCGATATAGCGTGTTATATATTGCAATTTTCTGTAACAAATATTTAACATGAATAAATTCATCAACATTTACAATGAATATTAATTATCAATCAAAAGGAATACCATATCCTGAAAAAACAATTTCATTTATTTAATATCTGTAACGATAGGTATTGAATTTTAATGGAACGTATTGAATACAAATATATGTATAACATGTGAATACGAAATACCTGGCATACAAATATTATTGAATTTGCATGCATTTAATTTGACCTTGCAATATTTGACATGCCATAAGTCAGTGAAAGCTTTGTTCATTTAGCATACACATTATCTAGTGAGACTATCCACTTTTAGAGATCATTCCCTTCCGACCTGGCAGTTTTATGAAAACCAAGGTTTCTTGCTTTGATTGATCTTGTGGATCTTTGTGTTCTTTTTTCATTACGGTAAGTCAAATTGCTTATAGTCATATGAACTCAAACCCCGAACCGACGGATTAAGATATATTGATTTCAGACCATAGTTTTAACCCACTGTGTAAACAACACACCTCAGAGGCCGAAATGTATATGATGTGAAACAGAATCTGGTGCCGCACACTATGTGGGTTTGATATCTGTTCTGTATCATAAGAGAGACATTGCTAGTTACTATTTTTTTTCAAATTTTTACATCTATTTTTTAATATATGTCTGGTAAAATATTGAAAGATGATTAGATGGAACTTTTTTTTATTTCTACCTATTAGTTATTGATGTAATCTGCAATCAACATGCATATGATTTTGTCTAAATGTGGACTTTCATTTTTTTATGAAAATGCGAACTCAAAAACTTAAAATTAACACTGATGCCTTGTCAGGATGATCGCTGTGT
>JAECUM010049950.1:0-12500 GCA_016617855.1 Megalonaias nervosa | reverse complement strand
TTTATGGTCGGTAGTACTGTTATCAAAGCAGAACAATGACTTAGATCCACTGTAAATATATTAAAAGATTTTAATTACTGTTGGTTCGTCATTTGGCTTAGTTTCTATTCCATATTAATTTCCATGCGCCTGTACGAGAATGGCTGAGCGTTCATGTGATTGGCAGAGCTAGCCATGTTTGTGTAGTGCTCTACTTTCTTCATTAAAGCCATCTTTCATGTTTAAAAGATATGTGTGTCTTATATTGATTTAATCAATGTGAATAAAACTAGAAACTCAGAAAAGAAAACAATCAACTTATCAATATGCAAAGGTGATTGTAAATAGCAGCAAAAAGCACAGAACTACATTTTGTAGCGGACACACTCGGATGTGGGGAGTTCATTCACTCGGTCAATACACAGTTGCCTGTATTCAATCTCAAATTCCGTTCAAACGGCAAATATATGTATTTGTATGTGATATAAATAAAACATATGTATAGTATGTACGCTATATTAATGATATACCACTCGCTGGATAAATTTTTCATTAAAAGGAAACATTTTATACATCTCGTGGTGTATCATTCATACAGCGTACGTATTATACATATATTCTGTATATATTACTAATTCGCTCCTGATTGCAAGATTATATCGAGTTGTCAGCAGAAGAAAAACCGAATCATGACTAGAAGCGACCACTTAATATTAAGCGTCGAGTCATGAGCCACACCGTTTTTATTCTAACAACAAGATGTGATCTAGCAATTAAGATCGAACTACGATGATAATGATGTCTTTTGGTAATTTACATAATTTATTAACATTCCCATACGTAAGTCTAAGCTGTTTAAACTGATTAACAGTAAAACTTTTCTTATACGAACGTCATCTTATATCATAAAGGGAATTACATTTTGTATAGCTAACATGCGCAGTTTATGAAAGAAGCAAATTAAATAACACATTTTCACGCACTATTATCATTGTCAATAACACAAACTCTTTGAAGCAAGGGGACGGTGGACCCATATATGCTATTTACAGGTATTACGCAGTTGACATATTTTGCATCAGTAATGATTTCACCAGCTGGATAACTCTGAACGTTTTTCTTTCAGACCAGGCTGATTTAGGGTGAATTATTTATTTTAGAACATTATTAATGGCTCCAATGGGAACATGACATGGAAACATGACATGGGAATTATATCATTATTTTGGCTGTTGTTACCAGCAGGATTGGACATATTGTTTTATTTTAATGATACAGCTTTTGTTACAGAGGGTGTTACTCATTTCCTGTTGTATGTGCAGTGAGCTACGGTGCAGTTGTTTGACGTTTGCTATTGTAACCAGGAAACCTCAAAGAAAAAGTAGTTCTAGGCTCTTTTTAGAGTATCTTGGTGATATAGAATCAGAAAACGTCAGTATGGTTTTCGTACTTGGAATAAATAACGGTAACATTTTGTCTTTTTCTTTAGCAAATATTTTGATAGGTATGCAATAAACTGAAGTAATTTACATGGTAATCGTGTGATGAAAGAGCAAATGCGATCTTTTTCAATTTGAATTGATGAGTAACGAAATTCTTCATATAAGCATCCGTCTGGGGTTACTGATACTGAAAGTTTTAAGAGGTGTTTATGTGAGAGAAAAAGAGAATTTCTATAAATTGGGTCTTGCCTTCTTGGTTCTATTGACTGTTGGCGACACATAGTAAGTGTCTAACATATTTGATATAGAAAATGAAACTTCGGAAAGTAGTTTCACTCCTATTCAATCCAGATATAGACATTCTCCCCTCTGTTTGGCATAGCATTTGTAACTTATAACAATCAGTCATAGCAACGTAATCGTTGCAAAGAAATGTAATGCTAAAGTGTATATTTAGATTCATGCAGGAATGAATACCCTGTGTCAAAGTCTTAAATCGACACGTGTTAACCGTGCTTTCAATTTAGCACAATGTGATAACAAGAATACGGTGTAGATTGGTTGAGAAGAAAAGAAGGAGGGTTAATTAAGGGGTTTCAGAATTTTGGTGTGTGCGTAATCTCTGTGATGTATTAGAACGTGTGAAAACACTTTACCAGCTTGTGTGTGATTTCGCATTGTGACGTAATAGAAAAGCATGATACTAGAACACAACAGGAACATACACGCAGATGGTCGCACGGACGGAGGTTTTCAAAATCCCCAAGACAGAGAAACCTGTCTGCATTTATACCAACCAGCTTGACTATTAACATTTTCAGCATTCATATATCAAATTCTATCCCGAAGCGGTTTCAGGATCTGAAACTTTCGAGAATATGTCAACTTTTGATTATAATGACCCTTTCGCGCAGAAATAATATGAATAATTCTGTGTTTCGACTGCATTCATATCAATATGCGTATTTGTATATCCCGTAATCAAGTTTCGTCCCTTAGTCTGAACGATAAATGTCGCCCTAGACGTCACGCTTACACGTTAGGGTTGCTGGCGATTATTTACACGGATACGTGTCAGTCAGTATGACTGCGAGGTTTTTTTCTATGATTATAACTCTGATTCGGGAACAATGAAGATACTGGAAGCAGACAGATGAAGGAAAGAGTATAACTGTAATTTCATGTTGACATTTATCCAGCAGATCACAAATACGCAATAGATACCGTCTCACATTCATAATCTCAGTTTGTAAACCGGGTCACGACTTGTTTACCTGGATTTAACAGTAATACTCAAACTTGAAACTGATGAATTGATATACGCTCTATTTACAAGAATGATCTTTTCTTTAAAGTGCAAATTTACGATCAATAGTGAAAATTGGTATCTAAACTTTTAGTAACTGAATAACCTCTACAAGCTATAATATTGATCGATGGTACACGTTATATATAGATATACATAATATAGATTTACATAACAGGAGACAGATTAGTTTGAGTAAATAGGTTCACCAAGAATTTGACACAGCAACTGTGTGTTCTACCCACTGCCAACTCCCAAGTTCAAAGAATTGTGTGAGTTCAAACATGTGAATGGATTACCCACTCCCAAATCTTTAGACAGAGCAGGAGCTGTCTACTTCGGACAAGGAAGCCAAGTACAGTGTTACAGTTGTGGTTTAACGATCTGAACTGACAATAAAGATTCGGATGTTCTGCAATATATCAGATTGACCCCCTGCTGTTGCGACATTTTTTTGTTGGTTTTGTATTTTTGTTGGGGGTTGGGGGGGGGGGTGCTTCCACTGATCACAACGCTGTGCCTTGCAAATAATATTCTCCAGTATAAAAAATGCCCCAAAATAGAAAGATCATTGTGGCCACAGTCGCTCACCGAGAGCAGCAGAAGAGGTGAACAGACCACTTGTCTGAATTGTCATTTGTCTAAATAGTAAAGGTTCCTACGAAGCTGAAAATAAGGTCGATAACGCTAAACCAAAACCTCTAATTGACCATGAGATTTTCTCTAATTGGGTTAGCTTATCTCGTTACTTTATCTCCGACTCTTTGTTTTAATTTTATGGTGTGTTTCGTTTACTCGCCGGGTCACTCAATATTGGTCGTTCACCTCCTCTGCTGCTGTAAATTGAACAGCCAATATAAATATTATCAATAATGGTTGTAGAACCACACTCAGCTAGATTAGCTCGAGAGCGACTAGAGGCAATTAAAAAATATTTACCTGTCCGTGATTCTGTTAAGCAACAACTACAATCACGTCAGGAGTCTCAAGCTGAATTAGCAGAGGATACAAAACAATTATTTAAACCTATTACAGAAACAACCGCTGAAGCAACTGGAAGAATAGCAGAAAGAACAAAACAAACAAAAAGGAGTTTACGTGGGCTTCCAGCTGATATAGCTGCTGCTCAACAAATACTTATACCTGAAGGGCTGAAGCACCACTAGCCCCTAAACCAGCTGAATTAGCTATTACAAAAAAGACAAAAATAAAGATTGATCTGACTGATAGATTCATAGAAGAAGCTTTAAAACATATTAAGGAAATTGACAAGGGGAATCTATATATTTTTACTGTTGATACCTTCAAAAATAGAAAATCTTTTTTGAGTTCTGAACACGTCGAAAAACCTGTAGATCGTGAAGGCTGGTATAAATGGATATATCGCATAAACAGAGGAGTTGATCAAGTTAGAGATAATGATTCAGATTATATTGAGTATAAACTAAATATAAATGAATATGCTAGATACCTAGATTTACAAAGAGAAGGTGTGAGGCAACAACAACTAGAACAGAGACAAATAACACAAGAAGAAAGAGCACAGGCAAAAGGAGCAATAGAATTAGAAAAGCGAATAAAAAGGGAAGAGAGAGAACGTAAAAAACAAGAAAAAGTAAAACGACAACAACAGAAACCAAGTAAAGAAGAAGAATCTCAAGATTTTCTCCCCAGTACAGAAGAATGGTGGAGACGATATGAAAAGAAAGAAAAAGAATCTCAGAAAAAATTTAAAGAATCAGGACCATCAGAACCTTCTACTGGAAGCGGTCTTACTACTCAAGGAAGTGGCCTTATTACTTGTCCTAATAACGTCCTTGCTGATGTTGATCGATTAGAAATCCTCATTGGAGGAAAACGAGCTGGTAATAATTCCATAGAAATAATTAATGAAGCAGCTGATATTTGTAAACGATTATTTACAGGCGGTATCACGGATATTAATGTGTATCGGTCTCTCATTAATGAAATCGCCGATGATTACCACAGTGATTAAGTATGTAATTAGATATAATGACTATAATAAGATGATCATACATAATACTCAACGTAGACCGACCATGGTCAGAGTAATTAATTCACGATTACCAGTATACAAAACGACCTACGGAGATGGACTAGGTGATGTTGTTCAGGGTCTATTTAGAAAGTTAGCCCCAAAAGCAATACCGGTTGCAAAGCAACTTGGAATGAAATCTATTGATGTTGTTCGTGAAAAAAGTATTGATGCTGTTGGTGATGTTGTTAATAAAGCATTTTCAGCAATCGAGGATAGACTAGCACGATTAATACGACGAAAACCTCAGCCAACAGTGAAACTGGCCAGCACTGAAGTGATGCCCGCAAATATTAGTAAAATAATAAATCAAGCTGCGAATCAAAAACTAGCAGAGTTGGCTGATGTACCACTATCAGAAAAAGAAAAAAATATAACCGCTAGTCTAATAGCTGGAAGTAGTCTTCGTGTTAGACGATATTAAATATAATAAAGATGTTCAAACGTATATCTGATCCCGCATTTGACATGGACGCACCAGTTCTCAAGGATGAGTCTGTGCGCGATTATCAATATTATTCTTATGACGCACGACAGCCAAATCAGCGTGGACGAATCGAATTACAAGTTCAAGATACAAGTAGATATTTCTTACACGCTAAAGCATTTATCGAGATCGAAGGTGAAATTTTAAAAACAGATAATACTGAATACGTCGCTGATGCTAATGTTGGTTTTGTTAATAATGGTGTTATGGCGTTGTTTGATAGCGCTATGTACATGATTGACAGAAAAAATATTGAATCAATTCAGAAAGACGTTGACGTTGCCACGACAATATTGGGTCTAGCAAGATACAGCGACGATTATTCAAGATCAGCTGGTCCGTCAATGATGTTTATGAAAGATACTTCTGATCACGCTGATATTGGACAGTATAATATAAGACGACCAAGAAACTTCGCCGACGCCGCTGACGCTGATGTGTGGCCAGTGGTTCATGGTTCTAATCCAAATTTTAATCTAGGATTTACAACACGTCGAGCAATGCTGAAAGGTGGAAGTAGAAGATTTTCATGTGCGATTCCACTTTCACATATCTTTGGATTTTGTAGAAATGCCAGAAAGGTCATTTTCGGAGCCAAGCACACAGTTGTACTTGTACGAAAGGCTACAGATGATGATGCAATATGGCGACCTGCCGCTGTTGCTGATGCTGGTAAAATAATGCTGACAAAACATTCATTGTGGATGCCAGTATTAACTCCAACAATATCTGAAGACGAACGTTTATTATCTTTTATGAGTCAAGGTGGTAAATCAACCTTATCATGGTAGACGATGACCACAGATAGTGTTCAAAGTACAATTAATGGTTCATTCACATGGCAAATAGCTTCTCAGCAAGGTGTATCTGCACCGCGACATATATTTATTGCATTACAAGATGCTGCACGAGAGTAAACTCACAAACACGAAGTATAATGATATTTGACAAACTTGGTGTTTCTGGGGTTTCACTGAGAATAAATGGACATCAAGAACCAGCTGAAGATATATTATTAAATTTTGATCAAAATCATGTAGCACGTGCATATCATCGCTTGATGACATTTATGGGGCGTGATCAGAATATTGATCCTGGTTTACAAATATCACAGTTAGATTTTACAACCTTATATCCAATTTATTACTTTTCACTAGAACATTTAGATTTAACCAGACAATCTGTTGTAGATATACATTTTCGAGCTCGTGTTAACAGAGATGCTGGAGCTATTCCTAATTACAGAGCAATTGCCGTTATACTCAGTGATAAATCAATGTTACTTGAAGGTGTTGGTAGACAAATGAGAGTTGTTGATGCTCCAGTAGAAAACATGTAATTAGATCGTTTATGATATTATAATGTCATATAATCACGTTAGTGTTACCCAGACTCCTGGTCAGATTAAAAGGCTACAATCAGCACCAAAAGATAACTGCGGAATAAAAAATATCGCTAAAAAAAGAACAGATCGCAGGTGGTCAAAATAAATTATCTCTTACAGAACATCAATTCAGAAACTTCAGTGAAGCCAAAAAATCAAATAAAGGTATAAAACTTAATCTTTCTGCGGGTGCCATTAAAGACATCGCTAAGACGGGTGGTATATTTCCACTTCTTGCAGCTATATCAGCATTAATAGCCGCTGCAGCCCCAGCTGTTGCAAAAGCAGCTGCATTAGGCGCTGTTGGAACTGCTGCTGAAATGGCATTAAAGAAAGCAACCGGACAGGGAATCATGCACGCAGAAAGCTTAGGAAAAAGATCACGGGCAAAACAACACTGAAGACGTCTAAGAGAATCAAACCTGCCACAGCCAGGCCGTCTAAGATTATCATGCCTAGTATACGGTCGCGGTCTAAGATTGCCAGAAACCCCATATTCATGGTACGGAAAGGGTCTAAGACTTCCCGGGACAGTTTATTGATTCTACCCATGTCCAATTTTGATTTACTAGATGCTGCTAAAAAAATTAAAAATAAAAAACTTCAGAGGTTTTTTTATGCGTGATCAATTACCAAAACAACCAAACAATATTGAAACTGGTATTATTAATCTCGATGAAAACTCGAGGTCGTGGCACTCACTGGGTTGCGTATGCAATTGATCCACGTGGAATAATTTATTTTGATTCGTATGGGTTGGCGCCACCAAAAGAATTTTTAAAATATGTTAGCAGCACGCAAAGTATTCCAATCTGGTATTCAACATTACCAACACAAAAATTAACTGATCCGCCAATATGTGGTCGTGAAGTACTCGCTGTACTTGATGCAATTTCGTCATCAACAACGTCACCTCATAAAGTCGTGCATGAATATACTACGTTGTCACATTTAAACAGACATTAGTAAATATAATGGTAGATATTTATGGAAGATCTTCTCTCGGTAAAGCTCAGCAGCAAGGCGACTTATCTAAATATGCAACTTTTGACCAGCTCAGAAATGAAATCGATGATTTATTAAACATTACAAGTGTGGATCAAAATGAAGTCGTTGTTTTTCAGGATAAACAAGGGCGATTAAAGACAAGTAATATACAACTGCCAGATGTACTTATACGAATTCCTACCGCGGTTGTTAATATTATTGTTACTTTTACTGATCAAGGTAAAATACAAGATTGCGGTAGGTCAGTCAACGATTATATCAAGAAAGCTGGTGATTCATTCACGGATTGCATTATCATGAATCGAAATAAAATTATAGACCTTGGAAACCCAACCGCAGATACGGACGCTGCAACGAAGAAATACGTCGACGATCAAGAATCTAAGTACGTATTAGCCAACGGTGGTATAATGCGTGCATTTCTCAGCATGAATAATAATGGCATTAATAATCTCAGAACACCAGAATCTGATTTTGATGCTGCAATGAAAAAATACGTCGATGATAAGGAAATTCCAGTAACAACTTCGTTAGCTACAATCACTGTTGGAATGACAACGCTCAAAACTGATTTTACTAATCAAGTACAACTGTTTCTGAATTTCCGCAGAAACGTAAACAGAACCATTAATGAATATTTTGGAAGTCCACCAAGTGTTGACATAAAACTCTCCGACTTTAACACGAAACTCAATGATATTGTCAGTGGAATCCCTAATATTGTTAGTAAAACTAATCTGATTAAAATTCCACACAAACAAATTAACAATATCGTGTACACAGTAGCATCAGGATCATCAACATGGACACCGCGCGATAACAGTCTCGAACATACCGCAGAAGTAACTGGGTTATACAGGCTGTCCATGTATGGTTTGGAAATTACTGTGGCCACTTCATCATCACTGAATGTACATTATAATCCTCTACTGGTGATGCTAAATAAGAACACCAAAGAAACATTTACGCTGACATCAACGGAAATGCCCCCGAGACGTTACTGGTGGTGTCTGGAATTCGTAGCTGAAACTCCTCAATTAATTACCTAATTAAATTACAACGTTATTAAGTATAATGAATTAAACCTCAATCGACGTTCAACGTCACAGATATAATCAAGTATGTGAATGTCTAACCGAACTAAAAAATATCATCGACGATTATACAATAAAAGTAAAAAAGTATCGCAGACGTATGGTTGTCATTGATATAACTGTTTACTCAGTTTCTGCTATTGTTGCTGGAGCCGGATTATTATTATCAACAATAACAATGACAGCGCCTGCAGTTGTAACAATTGTCGTTTCAACTTCAACGACTATCGCAGGCATTCTCAGCATTATCGCTAAGAAGATAGCTACATGCACAAATGATAAATTACACGGGTATATAATAAAATTACATACAGCAACAACAGCTTATTCTAAACTATCGTCATATCTTTCGTCGCACCTCAGCGATGGTAAAATATCTGATGAGGAGTTCGCAACGATAACGAAAACCTACGATGAAGTATTCCTTGACAATAGCCAAGGCGAAAAAATGGAGAATTAAATTCCCGATTTAAAATAATAACAATAATAATAATGTCAACGTCCTTGACTGAGTCAAGAGAATTATTACAACAGATCGTCACTAATACAGCACCGTCAAAAACTACAATGATATCATTAAGTTCGACCAATCCTGAGTTTAGCATTAACTTTCCAACCGCAATTCCAGCAAAAGAAATAGCCCTAGCACAATTGCGAGTTTATCATAACTGGCCAAATATTAGATCAAAACCATTCGGTGGACTACAACCAAATAATTCATTAGTATTTGCAAATAAGAGTAAGCCTGATGGAACTCCTGATTGGCAAGTAGTTAGTATTCCAATGGGCAGTTATTAAATAGAACAGATCAATGATGAGTTTCAACGTAGAATTAAATCTATTACAGGAAAAGAATCAAAAATAGCAATTACTGCTTACGAACCAACATTATCAGCAGCGATTGAAATAAATTCTCCTGATTATTCTGTAGATATTTATCAAAGTTCGATTAGATCAGTATTAGGCTGGCCTGAAGTTAAACCAGTTTATAAAGGCCCACCAGAACCACAACGATCTGATTTCGTTACAGGTAAAAAAAATATTTATAAAAATCCCAGAATATAGAAAAAATGAATATTCATGGACAAGAGAAGAAAAATATATAAATAGAATTGAAACCTATTTTATAGATGTATTTGATGGTAAAAAAGATAAAGTAACAACAATCGATGTTGAATTAATTAAATCATACACTAGTCCGATTAAATATGAGCATGAACGTGTACTTAATGATGATCTACGAAATTTATTTTCTAGCATCAACACTTCCTACAATGATGATTTAAAAAATCAGACAATTGAAACAATACAACATTTAAATCAAATTGCATCAGATCTAGAATATATGAAATAGGTTATCGTTGACAGAGAAAAATTATTAATAAACCCATCGACAGGTAAATACATAGTAAGTTATATAGTTAATGAAGACGACTCAATTCAGCGTGTTCCACTTAATCGTGTATTTAAAACAGTGTTTCTAAAATTTTATAAAATTACAGAAGAACAGCTACCAACATTTGTAATTCCGGGATTTAACTCTGAAGAGCTAAAGAAAAATGCTAATGATCTTATTGATGAATATTTTAAAAGAATATGTGATTCGTGGAGAAAATTAATCCCGCCACCAGCCATTCTTAAACATAATAATGATCCACATGGTGGAGGCCGCCATATCTCACCTGGTATTGTTAATATAACATCAACAATTGCAGTCAATCTAGTATGTGACGTAATTGATGGCAGCTATCAAGTAGATCTTTCAAAGTCTAACCAGGCTCAGCAAGGATATATAATATATTCATTCAGTCCTCAAGTGCCCCCTGGGTGGTTAATTGTATCTGAGCCAATTAATCCCGTTTATCTACGTGTACATAATCCGCTATTATCAAGGATACATTTGAAACTTACTGACCAGACAGGACACGTTCTGGATTTAAGAAATGAAGAATTAAATATTAATCTGTATGTACGCTCATAGAGCGTTATCGTAGAACGTCCGAGTAAATTATAAAAATAAAAAAAATAATCTGATTCTGAAATAATATATTATAACAGAATTTATTTTTTTTTTTACTGATTTTTCATAATCTGATGGGCTAAATGGTACTCTGATTAATGAAATGGTTACAAATTCTTCAACTTGATTGGTTAAACAGTACTCAAAATTGTTAAAATCTGAATAAATAATCAAATTTTCTATAATAATATGTTTGAGGCAATTGCACATATAATGAAGCGAGATAACTCTGCCGAGCAAAAGCTCTCTCTGTAGAGTAAATTAAGCGATTATTTCCCTTGTTACTACGTCGTTACCTGTAATATATTACAAACGCGGTTGTAATATATGTATTTTAACCTAGCAAACGAAAACTTATACAGAAAATGTAATGTGCGATTATTTTATACAGTATATTTTATGAAGTGTGTTTGGAAATTGAAGTAAATCCATGCCACAGTTCTACAATAACTGATTTTATTCACTACGCCAAGTGTGGCATGTTATATTGATCTGCATGTACACGCCAGGTGTGGCATGTCATATTGATCTGCATGTACTCTTCAACTTCCGGACTTCCTGTGTAGAATTATCATATTTTATGAAATATGTTTGGAAATTGAAGTAAATCTATGCTACAGTTTTACAATAATTGTGATTTTTATTCAGTGTACTGGTCGTACGTTAATTTACCTGCTTATTCAGCATCAGGTAACTATACGATAATTTCTTGAACGTGTGTTTGTATGACTCGGAAAGTGGTGCAGTTATAACGTTGAATTATCATACTGAGGACCGCGGTTCGATTCCTGTGGCTGACAAGTGTCGACAGTATTCGGAACGATGCCATTTTTCCTAATGGTTGGGGAGCGAAGCAAAGCTCCAAAGAATTCAATAACCTCTCATCACGTCAAACAATGTGGTGAGTGCGTTTTGCACTTACCCAGCGGTTTGATTTGGTGGGGGGTTATTGAATTCGCAATGCCTAGACAGTCTTCTGAATCTCTTAAGTTTCGTTTCGTTTAGTGATTCGCTGGGGGATGTGTCTATGCAAGCTCCTTAAAATAATCAGTAGCATGTATGAGCTGTCTACCTCATTGAAGAGTACCCCATAAAGAAACATTCAGAAAGAATATTGCCAAAAAAGAAAACTTTGTGGGGTGCCAATAACGGTCATAAGACAGACATCATCACGCAAAGGACCCCTCAAAGGAACCACAGGCAATGAGAGGCCCCAGTGACGGGTAATCGCTTACGATGCTACTGATTATTTTGATATTTTTTTATTTTATTTTTTTTTTTGTTATACGGATTTAATTTAAACAAATATTTAATATTTATTATATAATGAACTACGAAAATATTAACGATATTATTTCTGCTATTGAAAAATTAAAACATGACGGAATAAAGATATCTGATAATCTTGATCATCAGAAAATTAAATGTGATTTTGAATCATTACAACAACGAAAATTCGATAATAAATACACATTACCATCCGATTATAGACTCATGAAATTAATTTATCAATCTATGTTAGAATCCTTGGCAATGGTAAATGACACACAGGTAAAGCTATTTGCACCTCTTGCACGTTCAATCGAAAAGATTAGATCCGAATTGTCTCACGAGTACGAAAGAAAAAAGATTGTGAGTAACCGTGTAATGCAGTTAAGAAAGATTATGTCATTTGATTCTGTCAAAACTGACACTGAGAGCAGCGACAGTGAAGATGGACCTTT
>JAECUM010049949.1:0-17281 GCA_016617855.1 Megalonaias nervosa | reverse complement strand
TTCGTGGCTATGACAGTCATATTATTGTAGAAGCTTTTGATGATGAAAATATTAAAGCTAAACTAAAATTAAATAATACAATAAAATGTATTCCAAACAATTTTGAAAAGTATATATCGGTGACGCTCGGTAAATTACGTTTTATTGATAGCCTGCAATTTATGGCAGCATCATTAGATGAGCTTGTAAACAGCGCTGCAAGCGCCGGTAGCAATTTCGCTAACCTAAAAAGTTGTTTTGGTGAAAACTATATGAATTGGACAAAAATGGTATCTTTCCATACGAGTATCTGGACGATTGGAGCAGATTTGATGAAACTTCTCTTCCTGATAATGATAAATTTTACTCGCAACTCAAAAATGAAAATATCACAGATGACGAATATAAATATGTACAAGATATTTGGAATAAATTTAGTTGTAAAACATTTGGTGATTATCACGATCTATATTTAAAAACAGATGTATTATTACTAGAAGATGTTTTTGAGAGTTTTCGTCGAGTAAGCTACAGCAATTATGGACTAGATCCTTGTTAGTATTATTCTGCTCCAGGATTGTCTTGGGACGCTCTACTAAAAACAAGCAAAATAGAACTGGATCTCTTAACAGATGTCGATATGTTTAATTTTATTGAAAAAGGTATCAGAGGCGGAATTAGCGTTAAAACAAAAAGATATGCAGTAGCTAATAATAAATATCTAAAAAATTATAATAAAAATCTCCCATCTAATCACATTATTTATCTAGATTGTGTCAATTTGTATGGTTGGGCCATGTCAGAGCCAATGCCTTGTGATGGATTTCATTGGATAACTCCGGATCAATTTCTTAAAGAAACTGAAAAAAATTTACCTAGAAAAATTAATAATGATTTTTCCGATATTTCATATTTTGTTGAAGTTGATCTAGATTATCCTAGTTCGTTACAGAGTCTATGATGATTGAATATAGTTATTGCCTGAACAACGAGCAACGACAACAGCAAAAAAATCGATTGTTAATAAGTTAGTTCCAGATTTGTTAAATTAAAGAAATTACGTTATGCATTACAAAAATTTAAAACAAGCAGTAGATGCTGGACTAATTCTGAGAAAAGTCCATCTCGTGCTAAAGTTTAATCAGTCGAGGTGGATGGCAAATTATATTGACTTAAATACGAAACGTCGTGCTGTGCTAAAACCGAATCTGAGAAAAACTTTTTCAAGTTAATGAACAACTCGGTGTTCGGTAAGACAATGGAGAATATTCGAAAGCGAGTTTCGATAGAAATTGTTAATGACATAAATCTCAGAAGTAAATTAGTTAACGATGATGGTTTTGTTACTATGAAAATATTTAATGGAAATCTTGTTGCAATACAACGACGAAAGACAAATTTAAAGTTAAATAAACCGATTGATGTTGGTACAGCTGTACTTGATATATCAAAGTGGCTGATGTACGATTTTCACTATAATTTTACCAAAAAGCAGTGGCCAGATTCAGAGATGCTATTTACTGATACAGATTCGCTAGTTTATAATATAAAATGTGAAGATGTCTATCAGGATATTTACAATAATAAAAATCTATTTGATTTATCAGATTATTCAGCATGTAGTGGATTTCAAGATAATTCGAATAAGAAAGTTATTGGAAAAATGAAAGATGAATTTATGTTTATGCCAGTTAGGGAATTTGTCGGACTAAAGAGTAAAATGTATGCTGTTATATTGGATGACAATAAACTTACAAAAAAAGCAAAAGATATTCCTCGAGGATGTGTGAAAAAGATGATGAATTTTGACGATTTTAAAGCAGCGCTAAACAATAATGTCAGTTTTATCAAAACAAATGTTATCAGAACAAATCATCATAAACTTGAAACGGATACAATTATTAAACGTGGACTAAGTAATTTTGATGATAAAAGGTACGGAATTAATACACTAGCACTTGGACATTATGCAAGTAATATTGTTTAAACATCAGAAATAATGTTCGAAAATTTAACATTAGTCGATGGAGTTAATAGCAAAATAAAAAAAATAATGGTTAATAACCAGCAATTATCATTTGAATTTAACGATGAAATTTCAGGTATTTGTTTTAGTAAATTTGACAGAATCAAACTCTCCTTTATCAGATCAGACGATAGCAAATATTTTAATTATCTCAAAAGTTTGCGAGACGAGCTTGCACTAAAATATGACAGTTTTCATAATCCGATCAGCCAGCAACAGTATACAAAATTTATTATAGACTTAGACCGGTCGAAGGTTTTTGTAAAAGGTAGTAAGTATCTTCTCAATAGGATAGCAATGAAAGAACTATTTGAATGTCGTCGAAAAGTAACCGGTAGAATTAAATTTTATTTGTATTATTATGACAATAAATCATGCTTAATAGCGAATGTTGAAACATTGTTCATTGGTCAAGAAATATAACTCTGTATCAGAACTGCATTTCCTCAACACGAAACCCATGAAGAAGGCTTGCCCTATCTGTTTTTAAAAGGGAGATAATACTGTTCCAGCTAAGTTTAAAATCTTTTGTAGTTATCGAACATAGCATATACTGCAACATTTGCTTTGTATTTTTTTTGGCTAATAAATGTATAGAGCTGTAAATCTGATAGTAATTTTAAGACCTAAATCCTGGTGGCAGTTCTGTATTTGCCGAATTAACTAGCAATTCCTCTTGCATAAATGTTAGTAAATAGCCTTATATAAACCATTAGGTAAAAACCCATTCATATAGAATATTGATTATTTCTCTGCAGAGTCTGTTCGTAATGGTATAGCGGCTGTGTATTCATTCAACCCACTCGTTGACATTATTGATTAGTATCCTTGGCAACGGTTGATCTATATACAGCCTCTGTATTCAGCCGACATTAGGATTTCGTATTTCTGTGCAAACAGATTTATATAGAAAATATCTTTCAATAAAAAATCATGTATTTTCTCGATTTATTTATAATAACGCTTTCAGAATCAGAAAATGTAATGCAAAATTTCATGTTTTCAGAATCAGAAAATGTAATGCTGTTTGGTAACTACATGATAATGTTTTTAACATGTACTTATAACTGAATTTCATAGCTCAGTGTTAGAATGTTGGATTCTCATACTGACGCCCTGAGTTCGGTTCCCGTCAATGACAAAATCGACGGGTAGGCTCTGGACTGCCATCTCCATTTTTGTAAAGATGGAGAGCTTCGCTCCAAGGATTTAATGACCTCTCATCACGTTAAACAACGTGGTGAGTGCGTTTTGCACTTACCCCGGGGTTTGATTTGGTGGTGGGTCATTAAATTCGCAATATGAAGCTCTCTAAAATAAACATTACCGTATGTAAGCTCTCTACCTCATTTGAAGGGTTACCCAGACAGGAACATTCAGAAAGAATGTTTGCCAAAAAGAAAAGTCTAGTGGGGTGCCCCATAAACGTCATAAGAGAGACAATAATGTAAGGACCCCACCGAAAGGCACAAAGGCAATATTCCCCAATGGAAGGGTAACCACTTACTACGGTAATGTTTATTTTTGTATTTTTTTTGGTATATATAAACTATATAGTATATAGAGATAAATATCTTTTTATTTTATTTTGATTTTATTTTTATTTTATTTTTATTATGTTTTTATTTTTATTTTATTTGTGAGGGTTCTGGTCTAGAATCCTCATTGGGTTTCAAAATTTCATCATTTTCTGAGAAAAAAATTTGGAGGAGGGTGGTTTTTTGAGGGAGAGGGGGTCTCTGAGGTGGTGAAAAAATGTCAGAATATATTTATTTTAGAGGGGGGTGAGGGTTTCTGACCTAAAACCCTCTTTGGTTTTAAAACCTCAATTACTCTTACTACTTCTTGAACTCATACATCAGTAAACAACCTATTTATTTACAAAAATGACAAAGGACGGATACACCCCAAAACTCCATCCTCAGTCATAACAAAGGCCAAACACACAATATAAATTAAATATTCATAACATGAATGATAAATGTTATGCCTGATGTTTTATAATAAGATACAAATATGGATAAAAGATATTAGAAACCACCGTACCAAAACACACTCCAAAGATGTGTATGCGGCATGCTATTTCCTTGCCATGAGCCATTACCTTTTTATCAGATACTTAAGTCTTAAACATAAAGAGTTTTTGGCGAAATAATTTTGATATTTTTTCATTCCTATATTTTCATATGTGAAAAAACATATACTTATATTTTCACATGTGAAAACATCAGATCTCCCATCATGTCATGCCATGCTTAATTGTGTGTGCATACAAACGTTGTACCTGCAGCAACAAAAACAAGATTAATTTGCGAGCTGGAATACATAAATAAAAACTGCCTTACATTTCAGTCATGGAAATTATTCTTTGATAACAAAATTCGACCAGGCTCCGTATACTTCTCTCTGAAGTTATTTCCCATATTTCTTCACAACAGCGATAAACTCGCTGTAATGCATTGCTGAGTCGGACTTGCATTTTTTCCAGACATGGTACAATAGTTTACAAAATAACAAAAATGTAATTTACTGCGACAGATTAAATCAACCGAATCTTACCGCGTTCTTATGTCACATATATTATATGATCAGCTTATGAAAGTGAGGTGAATTTACGAAATGCGGTGGGATGAGCGTTTTGTACCGAAGAGTAAGTTTAATCTTCGACTCTTGAGCAAGTTTGGTATATAATAAAAGGAAAATCTTCTTTTCTTATGTTAATACCAGATATATTTCTTCTTTTGCTACCAAAAAGTTTATATTTTAACTCGTGGCTTGGACATTCGTTAAAACGTCACGTTTTTGGTACTACACGATGAAATATATCCGGTATAAACGTTTAAAAAGGAAATATCCCCTTATATATCCCCTTATATATCCCCAAAGAGTTTCAATGTTTCATCCCACCTTTACGTCGTGCGTTGCGTCAGTACTTGTATAAGGCTTGTGTGGTCATACGGGAATTAACCTTACGGTTTAGGTTAACAGGTGTTGGGATTGGGCGGCACGAAGTCAAAGGGACATCCTATATTAAATTGGTCCATACATTTAACATGGTAATGATCTTATAGGGATGTACGTGTGTACAGAGACAAGGGAAATTGTAATGTTAAAATTTGAATTCACACTCAATCACATAATTTACAATCAAAACACACATCCCTACAGTACACGATCCGCTTTTTGATTTCAGTTCAACATCGAACGTAAACTACCCAGCACCCTCATTTTGACCACTATCCAAACACACATTCTACAATCCATCGCCTACTATTTCATTCCAATCACACCCTTCCCCTGAAATCAAAACACAGCAATACACTCAAAGGAAAAAGGTAGGAAATGTTAATACACGTACGTTTACACAAACATAAAATCAATACACATACGTTCACACAAACATACTATCACATACACACGGGTAGGAAGTGTTTATGGACACACTACTACACCCTTTCAGACAAAGATATTATCACACAAGAGAGAAGGTGCAAAAGGAATTATAAGTTTGAGTTCGTCAACAACATATACATACGCAAACACTAACACAAACAAGCAAAACATCAAACATTTTTGGGCAGATAAGTGTCTCTCTTTTCGAGTGATCTGGGTAGCCCTGACAAGGGACGTTGGGGTTTGTTAACAAAAGTCTGCTAATGTAAGTGGCATCACTTCAGTGGTCTTAATTTGCCTCAAACATCGTCGCACAATGGGTCCATAGAGTAAGACCCGTTTCAAATACCATTACCTCACCGCATAAAGTCTTCTTTTCCATATCGCTTTGTATGTGATACTTGTAATGCCTTCACACATTACATGAAGTAGTCCGTGTTGAATAGCATGCCCGATGCGATGTTTGATGTCTCTACGCTTGTCCACATTTTGCTTGAGTTGTCTTGAGAACAGGTGTCAGGATGATCTCTCTGTCTTGAAGCTGCTTCCCGCCATTCAGCCATATGCGACTGGTTAATGTGTGCACGGCGATGTGTCAATATAGAAGAATGCATTATATTTAAGTTTGGAGGCGAACTGAAACAGACTGAAGTGTTTCCACCAGTGCAAACGCACGTTAACAAATTCAGTCCGAGCGTGTGGTCCCTCTTCCAGTAAGAAGAAAGCCGACCAATAACCTCACTTTCAATACACAGGATCACCAGCGTTCCTGCGGTTTATCATTGCGGAGCAGTTTGAGTACCATATCTAGGACTGAAACAATGAAGTCAATGTATTGGGGTAATGAAGTTAAACTTGAATGTCTTCCTCCATGATTCGATAGCGTGTATGTGTGGGTGTGATGAAGTATTTTAACACAGTATACAAATCAAGACAAAGAGACACTTATGTATTGTGGCATATTCTCTTTGACAAAGAATCATATTGAAACTTTATAACACATCCTAAATGTCAATTTTATTCCTCTTTCGTTCTTTCTTTCTTTCTTTCTTTCTTTCTTTCTTTCTTTCTTTCTTTCTTTCTTTCACTGTCTATCTCATTTATTGAATTTCTTAAATGGCATGGGGTTTTCCTCTTCATTGTCTTCTAGAAGTCTTCTCTTTTTAGCATTTGTTTACGGGTATGGGTTCTTCTTATCTTTCTGAAGAATGTTCCTTCTTCGGCTGCTTCTTCTCTTCTTTCTTAGAACACTCCGAGGAGCAATAGCCTTTTTCTTAACAATGACAACAGGTTTATTTTGTTTTGTCTCTCTATCCTACAGTCCTTACTTTTCTTTGTCGTTGTTGATATCCTGGAGCCCAAAGTCCTTTCTATTGATAGACATAGCACATATCTTGACTTTTTTGGTCTCGAGAAGAGTAGTCTGCAGTCTTATTTGAAGTAAACTTTTGAAGGACTCGCTGTAAATATCGGACGAGAAGGGCGACCTGTTTTGACTCTTCAATCTTCTTCATAGTAGGAAACAATGAACTAATGTAAACTTAGGGCGAGAAGCTGAATCTCTGTCTCTTTCTTTCTCTCTCCCTATATATATATATATATATATATATATATATATATATATATAGGTATATATATATATATATATATATATATATATATGTATATATATATATATATATATATATATATATATATATATATATATATATATATATATATATTTATAGGGAGCGAGTGTGTGTAAAACCCTAGATAAATCAAAGTTTGGAATCAAGATGAAATGGTTACACTTTGCTGGGAAGAAACCAGAAGAAGTCAAGAGACGACGACGACCTTACCGGTTTCGCTCCATACGCGAACTCAGGTAATGCTAGTAATGTCGAAGATGACATAAGTGAGCCTGAACCATCGCCCTCAGCTTATCCCACAAGACCAATAGAGCCCTTATCCACTACATTTACATCTAGAATCAGAATATTTAGAACTACAGCTTTCACCTACCCGGTGAAATTTGAATAGCTTAAGTCTGAAGTGCTACCCGAGAAAGCATCTAGTTTCATCACAGATTTGTTGGATTCCTTGTTAGAAACACAGAAGCGACAATGCCAAACTAAAATGAACGACCGTTTAAAACTCTCCATCCATCATGACTGTTTGTAGTCTCCAGTCTAGATAGCGGTTAGTACATCGGCATAATGAACACCATCCAAAGTCATCGACAAAATTCAACACGTCCAACAATCTCATGACGAGCATGAACAATCGAAAAGCCACTCTTAACATGACCCACATTTTACCACCTACAGGTAGCAGACAACGCAGAGACGTGTTATTGGTGGATGATATTCGCAGTACCAAAGGTAATATCGTCCAAATTGACAATGAAAAAAGACCAGATATGCTTCGATCGTGCCGTCGTCATGGGTCGAACGATAAGAACTTTGCTGTGGAATCTAAAGATCATGGGAGAGTAGTCGAAAATCAGAGAATGTCAAATACAAAAAAGAAGCAGAAATCCTTTTGAAGCCGGCATGTGTTTCCAAGATACTGTGTGTGGCATTCCTGAAATTCAGGAACTTGAGGATGTGCTGGATCCTTATTATAAGTTTAAAGTATACCCTCAAGTGGTTCGCGGAGCTCTCGTGTTTCGAGGTTAGGATTTCCCAGACGGAAAATACACGTGTATCATAGAGAGCATTTAATGCTATTACCATTATCACGGAATTTCTCGGTTTATAGCGACAAATGTGACCATGGATTTACTTGTCAATAGCAACACATTGATTGTGGCAATGGATGTCGAGAGTGTTTAGCGCTAAAACCATGAATTCCTGACGGAAAAGAATGGTTTCATTGCTCTTCGTGCAAGCGAACCTTTGTCGGTCCCACTTGTTATGATCAACACCGCATGAAACAAGTTCAACAACAGAAAGGCGTGTGCGAATTAATGAGATCGTGCTCCACTTGCGGACATCATCGAACCAATAATTCCAAGCCACACTATATATCTTTGATATATATATTTAATTGGACATACAATTTTAAATTTCTTTAATGACCAGAAAGGAATTGCTTCCATTGTCACCGGCCGTATTCGTCCTTTTGGATTTACCTTGGCCTGGATGAGAAATCATGTGTCTTGCTCTACGAGGTAGGAATATATTTAGCCAGAACATTTTGTTCCCAGACCAATGTGCGAATGACTTTTCTTACCTGGCTTTGAAGATGCTAGACATTTAGTATCTTAGTAATTTTGTACCCAAGGAAACTGAAATATTTTTCATAACAGAACTTATGTATGCAGTTTAAAGGTACCCACTACATTTTAGTAGAGGAAATACTCATAAATGAATGGCAATTTGTATGGTGGTCATGAACTATATCTAATTCACACGGCATACTTTTTAGCTTATGTGGCCTTATTTAGGACCCATGTTTTAGTTACTAGATTTAATTATAGAATTTGATTATAATTGTATGCTCTGTCTCTGTCTGTCTGTCTCTCTCAGGCACACACACACAACACAAAATACCTTGCTTGATTGCTGAACCGAATAGAAATAAATGACAGTCATTAAAAGGCATTTCCCTGGTGTAATAATATCTTGGACTGATATTGAAAGTTTAAAATATATGTTTTAAATATATGAATATAATAATTTAAACTAAATTTAATAAACACCGGTTAAATAAAAGAATTCGGTACATTTAACGAATCATTGATAAGTTGATATTAAAGGTTTCTTTTCTCAATTATAATCTAAAATATTTCAACATTTGAAACTTGGTTGATATATGTTTGTTCAGTAATTGTAAAAGTACCTTCAGAATTATATATTAAGGAATACTTCAACAGATTGCACATTATTTAAACCAGATGCAAATACATTAGTTGTGACAGACCTGTAAATAAAATACACCTATTTAAAAGGACAATTTCCCCAGTCTTTTTACTGTCCTCTATATATCTGTTTGACTGTACCTTCCTAAATTTAGATTATTTGTGTCATACATCATTGTAACCAAGCTTGATTATGTCATATTGTTGGATGGGTAAATTCCACCCACTTTCAGTATGAGCTGCTTGGGAGTAGGCTGACAGTTTTAAACATCACTTTGAGTTCCCATTGGTTGAGTTTTCTTCCCTTTCACCAAAACATATAAGGATTTTACCTATCTTTCTAAGACCTGGAGACACAGCTCAGTAAAGTGAGAAAATTAGTTGAAAAGGTGCCACTTTGCAACTTAGTTTTACAAAATCTTTCTTGCTGTATTACCGTCTCAAAATGTTGATAATTTATTTTAAATCATCGTATAAAAAAGTGGAAACTGCTTTAATTTCATTGCTAATTTTTTTTTAATAACTAAGTCAAACATGCTGAAATTCTGGTGAAAATCATTAGAGTATAACAGCCACAACAATTCTTTAGATGATGAGCATAACATCTACAAAGTATCGGTAGTATAGAAAAATGGGGCTTCTGGATCACTTTTATCACTACGTGATAAAAGGGTGGTCGATTGTCCTCATGGATCTATCCTACTAGGATCTGGGGGTTCTGAGCCACTTAAAAAATGGGGGGTCTTCCGACCTATAGGTTCTGGTCCACCTTGACGTGGTATCCATTAATCTGGGATGTTGCTCCGAATCATGCTGCTTTTTTTTCTGGCTCACTTGTTTTCCTTGGCTCACTGCATTAGAGATGTTCTTTTGTAACAGAATGTCTCTTCCGTGTTATCATTGGAGCGTAGACAAATTGGGACTGAGTGAGGAGAGCAATGATCCAGGGTTTGAATTAAGGGAGAAGGAGTGTCAGGAATGGTTGAAGCGTGCGAAGGAGTTGATAGCGTATGTGAATAAGGGTCTTAGTTATGTGCCTGAGATGATGTATTGTGAAGAGGAAGAGTAGGAGTGGGCGAAGCGTAATCACATGCATCAGCGTCCTGTGCAGCGATACAATCAGCAGTATTACATCAGAAATAGGTTGAAGCGTTTTCATTTGTCGGAGTCTCAGATAAATGACTTTTATTACTGGTTGAATAGGGTGACTCGAGTTCAGTTGGTGGATCGTGAGAAATTCATAAAATCTGAGTATGTGTTTAAGCATATCTTTGAGAAGATGGGTCTTCACAAGCATGCCTCGAAATGTAAGACAGTCTCTGGGAAGAGCTTGATGGAGGAGTATGGAAAGATTATTTCGAGCTCGCAGTGTCTGCAATGATTCATTTGGTATACAAAGTCATGACATTAAGCTTTACTGGTGACGATGTGTGTTTTTTTAGACCCATACACAGCACATCTCGATTTGATCATGTGTCGATGATTTTGGGTGACCACCTCGACGGGATCAACGCTCTCCGTTTTGGCTTTACACTTCAGACACCACGAGATCATGGTACTATATACATTATTTTAGATTTAAAATTGTCTCGATGGGAGAGGAGAGTGTCATTGATGTCTTTTCTGAATGTAGTTGATGCAGTACCATCCACAGGTGCTATCGTCAACCTTTTAAAGTTGTAACGAGTTACACACCGGTTTTGTATGCACCTACTGGGATATGGCACGACTTCATCGGGAGGAGGTAACCCAAACGAATCGAAATACTCCACATCGTCTGAATGAGGATGGTTCACGATGGCCACCCGGAGGGTGCCCTGTCCATAGTCATAATTTTGCAGGTTAATGACACAGCTGTCGTTGAAGGTGATATCTTCAGGAAGTTGATATTTAGAAAAGACACGTCTGAAATGGGGAACGATGAATCCTAAGAGGTTCTCCAGATCGAAGTTGCTTAACAATTTGTTTCTCATGCCCTTGTCCCGCGTGGTTCCTGGCAGCTGGAGTCCTCTTCCGAAGCCAAGAAATCCTGGCTAACAAAGGTCCGATAAATCCTCCTTTTTTGGACAGTTGAGAGGCATTCACGTTCAGAACCATCCCTTTCCGAGGTGTCTTATGTTTAGCCACAGAAGTTGCTTGACGATGGATCAACATGATCCGATCGGGTCTGGTGAGTGCTAACGGTTTCAGTCGGATGGAGGAAGATCTATTGTGCGTGGCTGCCACAGCGATACGTTTTTTTCTACTGTCTTGACAGAGTGACTTCGACTTGAATGTACGACATAACACTATATGAAAGGCTATTATTTTATCGTTTTTTCTTCTGTCCTCTTCCATAAACTCTTCTTCTGGAAACGTTGTTTCCGGTGCCCATGACTGCTTTTTGAGTATCTCCGGTGATTCCGGTGACGGCCCCTGTGGCTGCTACTAGTCCTAAGGGTGCAAGGACGGAAGCAAGTAACTTGGAAGCCATGGTCTTGACAAATGAAAGGATGGCAGTGGCAATGGATCCTCCATCTCATCGTCGCTTAGATGACTTTTTTCTGGGCATGGTTGTCTATACAAGGATATTCATTCTTCCATTGATCACGTCCAGCGTCATGAATCAGTCTGAGGTGACCAGCGCGCAACGGAGATAATCAGCTCCTGGAACGACAGCCCGTCAGATTTAGATTTCGGCAGGAGAGTCTTTGAGACGTTCGGAATGCTTGGAGAAATCAAAGTGCAAGATGGGGTATAAGTTAGCAAAACGGGGCCAGTGAGATCTGCGTGCCTGCATCCACGTCCTGATACTTCAACATCATGTAAGCACGAGAATAATTCCGGGTAACGAAGGCGAAGGTACATTCGAGTTATCGCTCTTGGTATTGTCTGGAGTTGATGCGGACGTGAATGCGAGACAGACCGACGTTATTAAAGATGCGCTTGTTTTGAGTTTGTGGTTGAAGATCGTTACGCTGCGCATTCAGATGAAACGATGTTGTGGCCTGATCCGCAGTAAATTACGGCACGTAAATGGGGTGTTGTTCAAGATACAGTTTCCTGGTGATTCTAACCAACGTCGATTCCAGTTCGAGCATGTGCGTTGTGGATGGGGTGATTTTGGGCATTCATATCGACAACCACGTAATGGTAAATTGTTTAGCGGAAGAAACTGCGTATCTATGCACGTATTGAGTGTGTGAGTCTCTTTCCAACACCAGCGTGCGTTTCATGCCTCTGAATACGGTACGGATATCTCGAAACACACAAAAGATGCTACTGAGAGGATGCAACATGTAGATCTCGTGGATAGTGTCGGTCAGAGCGCGTGGCCACACGTGCAAAGGCAAAATTGGTTCTGAAAAGAGTTCCTGTCACATTAGCGCCATCCGCTACAGCAGCTGCATGAAGCATATCTGCGGGGGCAGAAAATTCGTTACTCACCACCGCTTCTGTGTTGGTATCTCTGACAAACCACCGGTTCGTAGAACACGATCGCATGTAGTCATCACTGTACATGATTAAGTTCAGGATGGTGGTGGCTTGAGGTAAGTAGCCGTTGATTTCTTCCATAATCTGATTGTTCAGTTGGTATTGCGCATACATGAATAACGACCATCCGTTATTTTCAGCGTGATCTGCGCATTAGCAAGATAGTCCGCTGTGGGTTGGCGTTAGTTTGTATTTTTCCGCAGACTTCCAGAAAGGCCTTATTGGGAAGCAGGTACACATCTTCGTCACCCGTCTCTATTTATCGATGGGTACTCGCGTTGAGATTGGTGATATTGGTGTCATGATCCTCCACGTACTCGTACTCGATGGTGGATCGTACTCGGTGGTGGAATCATCCACGTGAGCATCATCGTTAAGACGAAGATAATCGGGATTGAATCTGGAACACATGATGCTATGCTATCTAACTGTTATAAAAACAATCTTTTTAAGCCATACCCGAAAATGATGGCACCCACAGATGGACTCAGTGCACTTTGTGCATGGCTGACCTTTCTATCCATGTCCCGCAAAATTGTTTCGGATTGATAGTTGAGGACCCTGACCGTTTTTGAAGAGCTTGTTTAGCCTCCCTAGACAGATCTGAGGGCATCGGTGAAGCCGCTGCCGGAGACTGTGTCACTGACATGATTTTACTGGTCATTTTTGTCCTCACACTGTGTCCGCAGTAGAAGCTGCTGACGTGGCTCCTGCTTCGGCTGCCTTGAGAACAATGGGTGAGGCTTTGGGAACAATGCCTGGAAGGGCTGCTCGCACGGAAGAAAACAGCGTGGATAAATTACCATCTACGATTTTACGTCGATGTAAAGCAAAGTCTCATCGTTGCTTATTGTAGCTGCCAACATTCTTTTTCATGCCGCTTTTCGACGTACATGCAGGTAATAGGTAATTCTTTCGTGGTTATTATCGACGGTATTTCCAGCCTGATCGGTTAACCAAATGATAATTTCCGAAATCGCGTAAGTGTTCGTGATGGGATAGTAAATGAAAGGATTAGGCCTGAAGGCTCGTTAATCGAGGTGGAATAGATCACATCGAAAGCGGAGCCTACTGAGGATAAGGATCTTCTGTCTATTGACATCGGAGGCTATTGACATCGGTGATGTCGACGGGCAGATATCCTTCGTACACTCCATTTTTGGTCAGAGAAGTTCCGGCGATGTCGAATCGCACGATGTAATTTACAGCAGGCGTGATTCTAGTACGGAGCGTAGAGTAATTGGGTTCCATTTTATTATTGACCGACACGTCTCCGTTGGCGGTGATAGGTCGGGAGAATTCCGTGACGATGTCGGTGATCTTGTATCCACAAGGAGAAAGCTTGATCGTTTTTTGTTGAAGCGCGACGACGTACGAAAACCGATTGTTGTTGGTGGTGACGTTAAAGAAGCTATTCCAGATTTCTGCGGAGATCAGCGCAATTTCATACAACTACTGATGGTCCATTTGCAGTGGAGGATGATATCTCACCGTGGACGTGACCGATCGTGAATCGAACAACAGCGTTGTATCACTGAGAGCCATTCTAGTTCAAACCGTCGAAGGATTTCTCATAAAAAGACTCGAGTTGCTACGATTGGATGGATGTCAATAATAGTCAAATTATTCTGTACAAATTATTCTGTACAGGACGACCACCATGCAAAACCAGAAGTTGTACGGACTTCGACCACGTGGCCCATCACAAATAACACTCAATCGATTTTCTATGATCAACTGAACTCCGTTTTGAAGCACTAAATTATCTACGACAGGAGGGCTATGACTGGAGTGATCACCATGTCAGGAAATGCTATTAAGAGTCTTCCAACAACGACGCCCTCTTGCGATGATACTGCAGAGTTATGGAAAAGTGAAAAGTTATGCCGTGAACAAAAGCGGAGATACGGTCACGGGCAATCGACGCAATCATGATTAATGATCACCAACTATCCTAGCATTATCGACACTGGGGCCACTGCCAAGCAGTACGTGGATAAACGACGCGTCAAAAGTAACAATGGTCACATTCCCGTATTGCCTTCAGCGACTGGAAATCTATGTGGATTTTCTCTCTCGATGTCATCGGAATACGATGCCTCTCACATGGCTTATCTCCTGTTTTCTCAGCATTTAGGGGTGAGTAATACCGCTAACGAGTGGACGACGGCCGGCGTGACTTCTAATCTTTGGATGCAAATGCAAGTTACCGTGCCAATATCGATTTGGAAATTCAGCTTTGTGGACGCGTGACACGAACACAGCGCGTACTCATGTGTAGAATCGAGGGCACTAAATCCGATGCTACGAGTGATGTGCTGTATAATGGTAGGACAAACATCGGAAGTTATCTACTGGAGTTCACAACGATGATCACCGATACCAAGTACACCTCTTTTAAATTTGTGGGACTGACCGCAGAGCGTACCAATCCTGGCTTGAGTTACTTTCAAATATTTACTCTGGATGATTTAATATTGAGCATGGCTGGAATCGTGCGCATCGCAACGGAACTTTCCCAGTTGCTGTTCGACGATAATTATAGGCAGGAGGCGTCTTATGTTAACAATGACCAGCATGTGCTTAAGCAGACCATGGGAATACACTAGACGCTGAACTAGGTGAGAAATGAGGGTAAATCCTCCTTGGAAGAGGCGCACGAACTATGGAAAAATCGTGACATGAAACAGTCTCATCTGTCGGTGGGACACATGCGGATTGAGCAGCTCAGAGAGGCCATCGATCGATACAATTATGGCGGTGAAGGCGCTCGATTAACGATATGGTGTCAGCGGTGACGAAGTCGCTAGCGATGAGGTACCAGCTGAAATAGCCCCTGGAATGCTGAAACCTCATAAAGCCATAGAAGCGTTATTTTAGGTAGCCATGTATGGAGAGCATGGAAAGGTGTATCCAGATCTGGCTGCGGTTGTGTATAAGCACCAGGAGAGTTTTAAGCAGTAGGAGATTAAGAATAAGCTTTGGTATGTTCTTAAAGAGGGTGATGTCATTCCCAAAGGATATTTTGTTAGTCCTCCAGTAGCCTTTTAGGATCTGCTTGGTATAATTAATGATCAAGAAAAATACAACAGTAAATACATGGCTATCATGACACTCACTGGGTTGGATACGTTTATCATCCCATAAATATTAACTTATAAACAAATACACTGGAGTGTGGAAAAAATAACTACTGCTTTCTATTACCTTTACAAATATCAAAACAATGACGACTATAATCAAACTGATTTTACTGTGACTGACATTGATAGATCTGACAAGTATCTGGAGCATGTGAATCTACAAGCGACTCCAGAGATGCTTGGTGATCTTGCAAAATTTAAACCAGATGACCGAGATTGAAAAAGATTTAGTCCTGATAGTACTGAGCGGTCCTAATTATGAAAAAGAGTTCAAGGATAGAACTATTAAAGTGGATCAAACACACATCATATTCTTAAAGGAGAACTTGCCACAGCTTGAACTACTGCTAAGGAGTTTAGTCGATTCAGTGGTATAAAAAATGATCATCGACTTTAACGAAATCGACGAGAACTTACCTGCAGAGCAGCGTCTCGAACTAGAATCGTATTACCGCTATTATCATCGGAGAGTCTATGTCTACAAACATGCGTACCGACGTTACTAACGCATCCTCAGAGTCATTTCGATGATTCCGATCGTCGTGACGGCCACGGGAGTGATTTGCACGGGAGCGATGTATAATCCGATGATGTTGATTTTATCCGGAGCTAGACTGACCATGCAGCCGCTGATGAAACGCATCGAGCCACGGATAGAAGCCCAAAATAATAGTACCAAGCAGGCCAATGCTGACCTATCAGAAAATGTTCAATAAAATCCTATCGTATCTGCGTGGAGCTCCTTTTAACATGACGTTGTTGATCAGTGAAATGAGAACCATGGACTACCTCATCGTTCACATGATTGGCAATCAGTGCGTCAGCCGATTTGAAAAAATATACAATCACAATTATAGAGAGAATGTCTGACGAAGAGGTCTTTGTGACCGATGGGATTTTGCATCAACTCGAAGCACTCCACGAAGCCATGGCATTGGGCTTACGAAATCACGTTCCTGTGAAGCTCGAACTGACGATGGCTAAAGTACAAGGATCAGCGCGTGGACAGGCTTGCTCACACGAGAGCAACGGGCAGAGTTAAACCAGGACAGCGTTGTGCAGATCTTCTACGACGAACATCTGATCAGCCAACACTGCATGCGATGTGGGAGTAAAAATCACTGAGAAAAATCTTAAAATTTTCTTAGTATAGATGGAGGATATAGAGATGGCTGATGTGGATCAGACGCGGTATCTCAAGCACTTCGTCGTGGAAACTCGGAAAGATCTCGAGGATGCCATCGTCAACGCGTTCCATCTCCACATCGACATCAGCGTAGTTCTCTCACTCACCAAAGTAGTGTGGATAGGATACAAAAAATGAGTGAAAACATAGTTTTTAAAATATATTTTTGCTATCCGTCAGGTCTTATATCCAAATTATCCAGTCGATTATCCGATTTATCTCCGTTGAGATGAAAG
>JAECUM010049948.1:0-20094 GCA_016617855.1 Megalonaias nervosa | reverse complement strand
TATATTCGAAGTCTTTTTGAAAACAAACGACAGACACATCTTTTCAAAAACACAACATTTTTTATTCAAACAAACAATGAACCACTAACAAGTAACAATATTATTAAACAAACTATTTTTGACAAGGTTGACAATGTTGTGAAATCATGTGAGATTTCCACTGATGGAAGTCATGTGGCCATTGATGTACACTACGTTTCCTAGCTAAAGACAAAAGATAGCCATAATGGTCACAAAACCATCGATCTACTTTCTCATCGTTTCTAGAAGAGTTACTATCAAAATAAGTCACTAAATGTTCTAAAGGATATCCAAGACTGCGTTGATGAAGAAACTACACACAATATTGTCCACACACCATGGAATCTGTGCCTTGTAATTTCACATTATTGTATCGTGTTGTCTGGGCATTTCTTCTCCTAAAGTAGATGATGTCGTCTTCCAAAGGGGGTAATCCATACGAATCAAAATACTCCACACAATCCTCTTGAGGGAAGTAGACGGCGACCCAGTGAGTTCCTGGGAGATGACTGTCGTCCGTGTTGATCACATAAGCTTGATGGTCTTGAGGCTTGCGATGAGGTAGTTCATCTTTAGCGCACACGACAGGATTCCAAGAAGCAGTATACGCACTGTTATTCAAAAGGTAATAAAGTTCCCAGGTATCCATTTTTTCTTGCTTTTTCTTCACAGGTAATGGTAAGTCATCAATTCAATCCTGACTTTTTGCTTGAAAAGCTCTGTCAAGTAGCCGTTTCTTCGCTTCGTCTCCGCAGTCTGGACTAAGAGAGCTTCGATGCGATAGATCTCTAGAGTAGTCAATGGAGGGCAGGAATGATCACGCGAGCCTTTATACCACTCATGCAACACTGCTTCTTCTGAGATGAGACTCCAAGCTTCGTCCAGATACTCGTCCAATTTTTCTTCTTCACTCATCATCAAACATTTATCGTGTTGAATTTGACTGGGATGATCGTTTTGACATCCATAGCAATCTTTCTTACTCAATTCCATAATTTTATCCGCCAGGTGTTTGGCAAAACAGGACACTAAATGTTGTTCTAGTTCTGGCCATCTGGACGTGACCACTACGTCCTCTTTGTCTTGGTCTTGAGATTCTATTTTCACGCTATCCTCCCATTCCATTTCCAAAGATTCTCTACCGTTCAATGAGGGATAAGTGTCTTCCATTGTTTCTAATAGTCTAGAATGACTTCTCTCAAACTGTTGATTTCTATGGTATTATCGAATTCGGCATACAAGATGACGTTGACCGTCTCGGTGAGAGCTTCTGCAAACTGAAGTTCCACACGCAGTTGACCGGATTTTATAGGGTGGAAATGTTCCTCGTCGCTGCCTTCGTCTGGAGTGAAATCAAAGGCCAACAAAGTGTAACCTCCTACATAATCTTCCTTTCTCGTCGGCGCAAAATGTCTTTACCTGTTTGAAGCAAGACATTTTTGATTGCTCTCAATAAAGCTTCTTTGGGGTTTTGCTTGTCAATGATGGTGAATGGAATATTTTGTCCCAGATCTCCTTTTATAGTAATGTTGACAGTGTCGAAATACGTCTTACTGACGGGCAAATAGTGAGGATGTACAAATTCGCAGTGAACGTGATAGGTGTTTCCACCTTCCTCGTCAGCGTTCTTGCCAGAATCCACTTTGAAAAAAAATGACACGCAGTAACGGTAGGGAGGTGTGTCCCACATTGTACTCCGCCACATCGGAGCACACAAAGATCAAATTCAGTCCTTGGTTCATTTCTACAGGGAATCTAAAATATTTCGCAAAATCTGAGTTACCGGACACGGCTGGTATTTCATTTGCAATCTTGATCAACTTGGTGTCTCCATCCAAAATGTCATACAATTCAGGACAAAATGTAATGGCCAATACTTTGTCCTCCGAAAATTTGATGAGTAGGCGACGAGCTATTTTGTGGTATTCGATCGTGATACTTTTTCTGGTTTTCTCCAAGACTTTACCAAACACGTTATTGAACCTGTCAGCAATAGCGTTCACCAAATGTTGACCACTAAAATAATAGCTTGAGGAAATTTTCAGCCGATAAGTGGTACGTTTAGTTTTGGGGTCTTGTGATTTCATAGAGTCAGCTACAGCGCTGCGTTCATCCAGTGTTGTTGCACTTGCTCGTCATGAACTTCTACCGTAAAAGTATTTTGATTTTCAACGATGTTTTTGATTTGTGTATGGTGAATGATTTCCCCTAAATCCACATTCCAATGGGCTTCGTGATCCAATTGGATGGCCTGAGGTAATTTGGCCGTGTAACAGCATAAGGTATTATTGGGAAACACCTCCATGGAACTGTCACTGGGTAACGTTAAGTAAAATTGGTTGTTCATAATTCCAGAGTTCTAGTGTCCGAGGAGTCGCTGGACGTCAGAGGAGTGTGTAAAAGAGGATGGTTAAGGTGACTGTTGGATGGGGACTAACGTTGGACACAAGACTCTCGTTATTGTTCCCGTTAGGGGAATATTTCAGAGACGGATTGGGAAGAAGGTAATCGATGCAACTGCTGAGTAAAATGGTCCACAATTGTTTGTCTCCTTGTTGCAAACTCAAATTGGCAATGGCAGCACCGATGACACAAAACACCACAAAGATTTGGCGGAGAAAGACGATTTGCATTTTACGCACACGTTCTCCACACAACACCCACAAGGGTTGCTTTTGTAGATCTTGCAGAGAAGAACTACGGGAAGGAGTGGTTACTGCGGTAGCTGAGGCTGTGTTGAAGGGCATAATGGTCACTTCTTTTTATAGTCGATGATTTGCGAAGCGTCAATCCAAGAGTCAAAACTGGGCGGATATCCTTTCCAACGTACTTTGACTTCTTTGACACGTCGTTTTCCCACTTTTCGGGTTCTTCGGTCGAGAATGTTTTCTATCTCGTACACGTCGTCTTCTTTTTTGGTCACACGTTGTAACTCGGGCAAGTAAAACGTTCCTTTTAACACTTCCCCGTTCATGTCTTCCAATTAATAGACGGGAGGATGACGACAGCGCACACGTTCGGTGACACGAAACAATTCGGTGGTCCAGTTGGGTAAGTAACCTTTGTCGAAAGTGCGTTTGGTTTTCCCAATGCGCACCCAATCTCCTGGTGCCAACACTCCACCTTTCTTGGGGACAGTCACCGTCGGGGACGTACCAAACAGGCGCTCGAAGACGGTCACATTGTTGTCACTTTTTGGGGGGCACGTCCGATGCTCCGATGGTAAGATTGGTTGTACGATTGGACGAGGTATGGCAAGACGTCGATATACTTGAGAATGTGTTGATGTGTAAAATATTTCCACATGCGTTCTTTCAAGGTGCATTGAAAATGTTCCACGATGCTAACTTTGGTTTCGGGATTCTCGGTGGTGAAAAAATGAATGTCACGTTTCTTCAATTCTTTTGGAAAGCTTGGTTCAGAAATTTGCCATCGAAGAGGGTGACGCCCGCTTTGTTTCAACAGCAGTTGCATGGCTCGCACTAACTCACAGCTCGATTTGGAAGTCAATGGCAAAACCCAAGCATATTTTGAAAAGACGTCGATGACACAAAACAAATATTTGTATCCACGATTGTAGGTGACCAAATGAGAGACATCTGATAAATCGGCTTGCCATTGATGATCGATACCCTCCACTCGGGTGCGATGCCTGGAAAATTTTCGTCGAATGGGTTTGTGAAAGGTGTACGTGGCTTGTTCTTGTAACCAGCGTTGCACTTGAGGTAAACGAACACTTTTCAGTCGAGTTTTGGCAGCACGATACAATTTATGAACTCCTCCGTAACCTGCAAGATGGGAGGGATCGTAGTAAATGCTGGCTAACACCTTCTACAGTTTTTAATAAGTGATCCACTCTTCGCTGATGGTACTCTGAAGTGGTTTAGAAACGGCTTTAAGTGTCCGATGTGCCACAGGAGTAGAAGTCGAAGGTAGTTCTGGTGGTAGTGGCGGTGGTGGTGGTGGTAATGGAATGGCTTTGGTCTTCTTTTCTTTTTTTACTTCTGCTTTCGCTTCTTTCATTTTCACTTCTGTCGAACGTGGAGTGGACATCATCTTTTTAACCCAAGCTTTAACTTCTCGTTGGGGTGTAGGGGAAGGGGTCAACAAGGACGCTGCAATCTTACTAGGGATGTGAGCTGATGACGGTGTTTGAAAGACCTCTCTTGCCTCTTCTTCCTCAGGCAACCGTGGGGCTGCATCTGCCTTGACCACTGGGGGTGGTAGTGGTGATGGTGGTGAACATTTCATCAAGGTGTTAAAATTTTTCAGAGTGGGTAGAGCTGTTTCGTCGAAAGCTTTCTGGTGAAAGAGTTGCAGTCGTTTCAACAATTGGCCGTACCGTTGAAATTTTTCCGTTTCTGTCAAATCGGTGCGATCTATCAATGATTGCAACTCGTGTTGTAACTGGGACATCTCGGTCAAATGAGGATTGGGAGGTAAATGCGGGGTTCGTTGTTTTTGCCAACGATGGTATTCCATCCATCGTTTGTAAGGTACTAAAGCCAGTTTTCGTCCTTCCATTGGATTTCAAGGGTCACGTCTGAGATCTTTTGATTTCAGAGGTCCCTTTGATCTTCTTGACCTTTTATCTTCGTCCCAGGATTCTTGACATTCTTCCCAATGCTCCTTTCAGAATAGGTGTTCCTATGATCCCCAGCATGGGTCCTAACAGGGGTAAAATGGCAATTCCTCCGCGTAGCACCAACATCTTTTTCTTTTGACGAATGGGTATTTTTTTTTTTTTTTGGACCATTTGGCGAGGAACGTGTCGATGTTTGGTTAAGCATTTTTTCTGATGTTTAGTCAAAGGTATCGTGCCTTTCAAGACATTCAGACAACATTCGCTCACTGTATCGATGACATCTTTGGAGGCAGTTTGAATGAGTTTTTTTCGCATGGGTGGAGAAGCTTTGGACAGGACAGACAACATGTCCCAATGTTTGACTAAACGAGGTGGCAGTCCTTTCCTTTCCTTTCCTTTGTGGGTAGAAGAGGAATGTCTTTTTGGGGTGACATCTTTCTCGGTTGGTTCGTTGGATCCGTGCACATATCAAAAATACACTAACGTTGAGAAATTGTCACACAACCTTTTATCCTTTTATGGGGACTATCGCTTTGTCATAAAGGTGACGATGTGTTTTCCAAAATCGCCAAAGAATCCTCCTCTTTGATGACTTTTCCTTTTCTTTGGACGATTGTGTCTTTTCTGGGGGTGTCGTCGATGTTTGGCTGAGCGTTTTTTCGGATGACGAAACTGTCTTTTTCTTTTTCCTTTCTGGACAGGAGAACGACGATGAGGAGACATCTTTTGGAGAACAACATACACTAAAGTCCATGGCTTCACATGCGTTCTTTTATCTTATTTTTGGCTAGTGGTAATAGATTTAATATTTTTGAATATGTGTGGTAAAAAAAAGACTATGGACAAATTCTCCTCTTTGGTGTCTTCTCCTTTTCTTTGGACGATTGTGACTTTTCAGGGACAGACGTCGATGTTTGACTAAGTGTTTTTTTAGATGACGGGACTGTCCTTTTCATTTTCCTTTCCCTTTTTGGACAGACGAACGACGATGGTGACGGTGTGCACCTCTTGGAGGGGGCATCTCTGGGCATTCAGGAGCACAAAAACACTGATCCCTATCATTTGCCTCGGGTCTTTTGTATACTGAAATGCGTCGCCATTGATTGTCGGCTCGTCGTATCAATTTCGTGGCAGGCATCACGCGTCGTGGAGGGGATCGCAACGGACTCAATCGGGACAGTTCTTGCTTGGACAAATCCAGTAAACTCTTTAACATGCCTGATTTCTCTTGAACTTTGATTTGGGGGCAGAGGAAGAGGGTTTCAGCGCCGGAGGAGACGTTTTTGGAGACACGGGTTTCCAATGTTTCATCAAATTAGGAAAGACGCGTGTCAAATCGGGTTTGGCAGGCATCACCAGCAACGGAGAAGTGGAAGATGTTGAGATTACTGGAGACACAGTCACCGTTGTTGGAACAGGTCGTGGTTTGCGAATGTAAGGTTGCGTCCTGGCGGCAGTACCTCTCTTGCGGGTAAAAGCTGTTTTCTGTGGGCTTTTCTTTTTCTTTTTTTTTTGTGGCTGTGACCTGGTCTTCACACCATTTCTCTTTTTCGTTTTCTTCTGGGTACGTTTGGGCGTGGCTTTTTCTTGGGGACGACTTTGCGAGCATTAGGATCCCATTTTAAGAGGGAACGAATGATGACACCTCCTAGAGAACCGCTTCCTCCAGGTTTCAAAATGATTTGCATTCTGGTTTGAGCGTCGATGCGAGGATAGGCTAGTTGCGTCAAGGCTACTTTGTTTCTCTCAAAGAAAAGTTTGATTTGATGTGGAATGTGAATGATGCCTTGCAGTAATTGACGTGCTGTCAGCGTGACCCTTTCTAAGACTTCTTCGAGACTAGCTTCTCAGACACGAGCACGTATTGTGGATTTTTTTCGCGACTGATACCGTACAAGCCACGAATCAATTTGACGTGAAGATGAGACTGAAGGGACGTCATGTTGACGATGTGTGAGAGAGAGCCAAAGTGACCGAGGCTTTTATAGATCTGTTTTTTTTTGGTGGTTGTGGTTGTTTGTTAAGTCGACGAAGGGGTCGTGTACACGACAGGCCCTCCGTCTTGGCACCAGTGGTGAAACAGATGGGTACGAAATCGCAAATAATCGGGAGTGGTGGGTTTTAAATCCACGAGTAAATAAGCGTGTGGGGTTTGAGTGGCATAGTCGTACGCATGAGTCAGCCACGGCGTTCCTAACTGTTTGGCTAAGACTTACACTTGCGATTTATCTCTAGGGCTTTAAAACAATACCACGTAATGAGCATTGAGACAGATAGTGCGATGGGGTTTACTTTGTTGAAACACATTTTGGGTGATGTAAATGACACTGGCATTACGATGATGCCCTTTGCGCCTAAACCAGAGTTTAATTTCTTCCTCGTCTTCTCCCAACATGTCGTCCCTTGATCCAGAGAAATCTGACTTGTTTGTTGACTTTTGTCCATTTCCTCTTGTGAATTTCTCGACATAAAAGTCCTACAGTCATCCATTGAGATTTTGCTCTGGCAAGTCCCAGCCAAATTTCCTTGTAGATCTTCTCTTGCAATTCGTTTGGTAATGTTTGAAGATTATTTTTTAGATGGGGTTTAAATACTTGTCTAGGTGTTGTCCAACGTTTGACTCCTAGCCAATCAGCTGGTATCTTAAACGACATGGTATGCCCACTTCAATGACGAGGTCCCACTAAAGGTAGGTAGTGACAATCTGGAGACCACCGAGCATGTTCCAGGTAAGCGCAATCTTTCTTCTCCCACTCGTGAAGTGACACACCGCAACTGAAGCACTTGACTTTATCCCCTTCGCCCAAGTAGATGAATCCGGCTCTAGATAATTCTTCGGGGGTAGGTTCTCCCAGATATTTTGGCCATTTTCCTCGGAAGGTTTGGATCCGACTTTCAAAGTCGCAGTATTCAAGCAAACGCACAGGGAACGAATATTCGTCTTTCACAGGTTCATTTCGATGAGGGTACGGTGAAATATGCAGGAGTCTGCTCAGTTTGGGATGACATCCGTAGGGTGGTAGGCGCATGGTTTCATAATGATGACATCCACCATGAAAACCAGTAAAGTGAAAAGGTGTACGATAACGAGTGGCATCGCTTTCGCATCCGTCAGGTTTGACACGCACAGCATCACTTTCCATGATAGGTATAGAAAAGTTTCCATGATGTGATACTGAATCGCTGAGGTCAAAGCGTATAGCATCCCTGCCATCGCAAGGCACAGCATCGCACTCGAGTTTGCTCTTGCTTGATACCTGCTGTTTAAAAGGATTCATCTTTCTCGCTTGGCAATGATAGTCACAATAAACTATCGGTTTTGGACGTTGTCCCTTTTAATACTAGTCGTAATGAAGTCTCGAGCTTGTACATCGTTCCTCTTTTATGACTAGTTTTGGAAGGCTTCCTTTTTTTCTTCTTTAACAACGGTACTACCTTCTCTAAGGTACCGTCATACCTGAACCGTAGTGTGATGGGTGGAAATGCCACAGAAAGGTAAGGACAGTGTGGAGCCCATCGAGTATGTTCCAGAATAGCTGAATCTTTATAGATACATCGATCCATACGCAATCTCAGACCACAACTGAAACACTGTATTTCGTATCCCATTCCAGTCTCAGGTCCCAAGTAGACAAACCCTGTTCTAGCTAAAGCATTCGTAGTAGGTAATCCTTCCCTATCAGTAGGCCATTTTTGAAACGTTTCCAATCGACTGGCACAACTGCAATAGTCAGGCAAGAAAATAGGAAAATGGTATGGTTTGAACTTGGAGTTCTCTGTGGGTTTCTCACTCGATTCTTGCTGTGTCGAAGTCATCCTTCTTGTTGGTGACTATCGTCTTGGAACCATTTTATTATACCAGCGTGACCATACGGTAAAGTGAAGTGATTGGGAAGCCGTACTCGCTTCTGGTACACGATTTGATAGACTTTTTCCAATGGCCGGCTAACGATTTGGTGTGTGGGTAAACGTACAATCTTATGCAGTTCGTGGGTGGTCACTTTAAAATTTCTATCCTGTCCAGACTTTCAAGACACCAAAGTTCACCAGTCGAATGGTGCGATAATTGAGAGTCAATCCTTTCACTTTACACTCCGTGTATACTTCTCCTTGAGGATCACGGTATTCGTAGCCATAATTTTTTGGACCGCCACTAGCAAGACTTAGAATCTTGTCTTCGGGATGCTCGTCCGTCCAGGCTCCTAAACGGTCTCCTTCGATGACAGGGTGAGGTTGACCCAGACGTTCGATGTAGATGCAACTGTCCGTGTCAAAATACAGCACACGATCTCCTAACAGTTCTAAAGCTTCGTACAGTTTTAAGCGAGCATGGGCTGTCACGTAAGCCGCAATGATGACATTTCCAAATTCGTCGGCTTCTACAAAGTCCAGTTCTTCTTCGTAATTGACTAAGATCAAGTCCTCACGAACGACGTTCACGTGTTTCATGTCTTTGGTTTTGTCGTGAATCATCTGGAAGTAGCGAGAAGGTTCTGTCAAATACTCCGTCTTGGGTAAACACGGTCGCTGTGCCATTTTGCCCCACAAGCAATTTAACATCACTTTGGCAAACGATCCCCTTCCTTCGTTTTTCTCGAGGTTGTTTAAAGTGATGCCTTCCTGCTCCCAGTATGTCTCTGAATTTCTTTTGTCTTCGGGAGTGCCGCACCAGGAAGGATAGCAACTGGCTTCTTGTTTCAGTTTCAAAAAGACATTAACGTAGTCTGCGAAAATGCCTTTTTGAGTCTCGTTGCCCTTGTGGTATTTTTCTGTCTTGGGAAAGTGGTAAATTTCGTACACTTCTAACAGTTGGTATCCCAGGTCCAGAGCTTTAAACAATTCCACGCTGACCCACGTTCCCGTCAAGGCGCGTTCCTCCTGAGTGTGCTGATAAGGTCGGTCTTGGTTGCACGCTTCGGCACAAGTACGGCACAAGGGAAATATCAGTTTTTCTTGGCAATGGTGAGGTAAAACGGGATGGTACAAGTCCGTGGGAGGCAAGACTTTACACTTGATCAATCCTTCGTATTGTCGAATGTTTTCCAGGTCGATGTGTTCCGTCAGTAATTGCGGGTGCCCTGCGGGAAAGTGACAATATTTGTACACGTACGGATACAGCGAACACACGTCCAAGTATTTGATTTCTTCTCCTTTCTCCTCGTCGGCTTGGTACAACAAACAGGTGGCATTCGTCCGTCCTCCATACAAACTGTCCCGTGGGTTCAGAGGGTCCACCAGCTTGTAACTTTTCACGATGCTCTTAAACTCGGGATAGGTTTTCAAACGGTGATCGTACTCGTGTTCCCACATTTCCACCACTTGGTATCCTTGCTCTTCTAACTCCAAGCGCCGCTGACAAGTTGCCTGGTACAAGTTTCCCATGGGAAGTTGTAAAAACTGATTTGTCGTCTTACGTTGAGGGTAACAGATGGGACAACCGTGAAATAAGCACCCGTTAAACTCGTACACGATCTTAGGGTTTTCTAAGTCCCAGCCATCCACCGAATAACTTCCGATGGCTTTTTCGCCTCCTCCATTGCTAGCGTGTTGGATCCATTTGTCTTCCTTGTAGCACAAGTAATGTAACCAGCGTAGGGCTTTGACCGAGTACTGACGTTTGACAAAGTTCGTCGTTTGAGAACTTATGGCAGCTAGGGTGTTTTCTGGCATGAATCATTGGCAGTACACTAAGGAACACGCTTTGGCAATGGTGCAAGCTTCTTTCAAAGGATCGATCCCTCCGTGCTCCATGAACAGTTCTCGAAATTTTCCACTGCAACGCCGTAAAATGTCCACGTCAGAACGAGAATATTTTAATATTTCTTCCTGAAAGTCGAAAGGGTCCGAGGCGTGAGTGTGGTACCAAGCGTAGAAAGCTTCTCGTTGTTCGGTACGCATGTTGTCGGGATCGCAGTAGTGAGCCTCAGGCAAATGGGGTAGAACGGCGTGTTGATTGGCTTCGGTATTGAAAAAGTGTGGAAAATAGCCTTTGGTCATTTCTGTCATTCCAAACGTTTTAGGCATGCGACTCAAAGGCATGGCCAAGTAACTCATCGAATCTTTAAGCTGCACTTGTCCCACTTGCATGGAAACGATTTTGGCTCCGTTCAAAGTCATTTTTGGTCGTTCGGTGCCTTGTGTAGTATAGTATAGTATCTCAAAAGAAACTGCCCATCGTATCCCGAGAAATTGTGAGCCATCACCATGGCATAGCGATGACAATCTACGTAACGTTCGATGTCCTCTTGGTTCCACGTCACGTCGATAGAGTCTAAGATCCACTGGGCAAAATCGACTAGCGTGTTCGGTCCTTGAAAGATTTTTTCACGTCCTCCAGGAATCTTGCTACAATGAGGGTAATGAGTAAAGATAGGCTCTTGGATGCACTTCTCACACGCTCGGTGAGCCACGCAGAAATTAGGAATGTGAATGCCAGTCTCTTGCATGCATTCGAAATCGAAAAAGATGAAATTGCCTTTCTTCTTGTCATTATCTTCTTCTTCTTCATGTTTGGAATGGTATTTTTGAATGTAGCATTGGTGTTCCTAGTTCACGATTTGACGACAAATGTGACATTGTTTCTTTCCTGAACAGACGTGCGCCTTGGCTTTGTTGGTACGTATGCCTTGTCCACAAGTTGGGCACAATCTCAGGAGTTGAGAAGCACATTTCTTCCGTGAACCTTGCGTCTTCAAATGTTGTTGGTAACAAGTTGGACTGTCAAACGTACGCTGACAAGCTGGGCAATGCACTCGTTCTTGTCCTTCGTCCAGACAGGGTTTAGAGGCCAAGCATCCCTCACATTTCGATCCACAATGCTTGTGTTGCTCTCGATTGTTATAGCTATAGTCACATTTCTCACAGTAATAACGGTATCCCAGGAATGAAGTGATACTGGTAATGGCATCGAAATGTTCATCGTGATGATAGACGTGAATGTATTTTCCGTCTTTGAAATTTTTGCCTCGAAACAACAGAGGTCCGCGCACTTCTTGAGGGTGCACTTTCAATGTGTAGCGTGGAGCCAAGACGTCTTGCAACTTTTGCATTTCAGGAATGCCACAGGGTGTGTCTTTGGAAAGGCCAGCTTGCTGTAACAGGAGTTCTGCTCCTCTTCGTTGTTTGGCTCGGCTAGATTTTCGAATAGTTTGCCAGGCTCTTTTCCATTCTGCCGTGTCGTTCTTGTCGGCATACGTTCGCCCCACCACGATGGCACAGGCTAAATACATCTTGTCTTGAAGATTGTTAATTTGAACAATGCTACGCTTGACGCTACGAAGTTAGTTCACCAATAACACCTTTTTGCGTCCTGTCCCTTGGGGAAGAGAAACGTGGGTCATGAACAGTGTCGCTTTCCATCGGTGATGTGAAACTTGTCGTTGGATTGTTGCACGTGTTGAATCTTGTCCATGACTTTAGAAGGTGTCAATTCTGCCGGGCTGCTAAACTCGATCCAAACGGGGGACTTCAAACTGTCGTGATGAATGGAAAGTCTCAAGCGATCGTCTTCTTTGGCTTCACATTGCCGTTTCAGTGTGGTTAACAAAGAATCCCACACATCAGTGATGATCCCTTCTGCTTTCTCGAGTGGTACGTCGGACTTGAAATCGTTAAACTTCACCGTGTACGTGTAGGCCGTGGTTCTAAATTTTTTAGAGGAGCGTTTGTCAGTCTCTCGAATGTGAAAGTACTTTTCAGGGTTTACTCTTGGTGATGCACTTTGACTGGGTTTAGACTCTCTGGGCCTAGATTCTGGCTCACTCATCTCATCTTCAAAATCGCTGGCATGAATTTGAGCCAAGACTTAAGCTACTGTGCGAGGCGATAAATCACGTTTCTGCCTCTTACTTTCTTCTCCTTTCTTTACGAAATGATGCGATCGTTTCATCTTGACTGCAAAAAGTCAAATGACTACATCTGAAACGCCATAGACCCCTATATATCCATGTCAGGCTCAGTGTATATATAAAGGGCTGGTGCCTTCCCTCTCAGTATTCTTTTCGCTCTCAAGCGGACCAGCACGATGGAAGAACCCACACAGATCGAACTTCTGATTAGAGCTTTGTGAGGTGTCATGCGAAAGTTTTCTTCAGACAAGCCGACGGATTACTCTCCCTCCTTTCGAGATAAAAGTCAAGATACTTGCTATATCTGTCAGAAGAAAGGGCATTGGGCTACAGAATGTCCAAATCGTCAAAAAAGCAAGACCAGTGTCAAAAGAGACAAAAGTCAAGATACCTGTTATCATTGTCAAGAGAAAGGACATTGGTCTTCAGACTGCCCTAAGAAGCAACAGGAGCAGGAGGAGGAAGAAAAAGAGGTACCCTCGGCAAAGGAAAAACCCCGACACGTTCAGAAAGAGAAGACAGAAAAGAAAAGAAGACGAGACAAAAGTGAGGAAGAAGAGGAGGAAAAAACTGTGAAAGTGAATAAATTCAAAAAACAGAGAGAGAGAGAGAGTGAAAGAAAAAAAAAACAGGACGTCTATGAATTTTTTTAAAAAAGGGTTATGTTGTGTTGTGAATTGGATTGTAAATATTTGTACCAGAATAGACCAGACTGAAAAAAACTAACTGTTTCCTGGTTTTAATTGTTTAGAATAAGGGTCTACACTCACGCACTCAGAACACGTTTATTATGGGGTAAAAAAGGGATTTTGAGTTTTAATTGATTTTGGCAAAATGAATACTATCTCTTTTCGAAAGAAATGAGTGGCCCTAAAGAGGACCGTTGGGTGTTTGTTTTTTCTTAGAACAAAAACAAACTCAGGAACGAGAAGCAATCAGCTTTAAGTGCCTTAAGCCTTTGCCACGGCCAAGGCCTACTTCTGGACTTGCTCCCGTCGATGATTTAGTAGAAATCAGTAGGGGTGGTATCTCCGGTGTAGTAACAGGGTTGGACTGTTTGGCTTGGGAAGGTCTTTTTCTCTTGGGTCGTAATAAAGAAGTCTGATACATTTGTTTCAGACGTCTTAACTCTGCCAAAATGTCCAAGAGTACCATTATCGTTTGACTTTCACTGTTCTCCTTCTCTCCTAGACTTTGTTTCTTCTCTACTGCTTCTTCTTCTTCCTGTCGTTTCCTTCTTGCCTCTTCCTCTCGTTGTTGCTGTTCAAGGAGAAATGCTTGTTCTGCCTCTTTCTGCTGTTGTAAAAATTTCTCCAGTTCTTCTTTCTGTTTCTGTTTAAAATCCTCGACGTGTGGTAAAGAAGGAGAAGGTGGCGAAGATGCTGATACCGGAACAAATTCTTGCGAAGAAGGGAGAAAATCCGCTAGATCCCAATTGAAATCAACCTCTTCTGGTAGTAGTCCTGTGTTGATTTTTGTAGCTACTGCTATGCCATCGCTTCTCGTCTCCAAAGCCGGTGCACCCCAATTCATTGTCTTCTTAGTTTCAGTCATGTTTCACAACACAATGTCGCATCGATTCACTGCGCACAGACGCTAGCGCACCTATATAAGGAATGTGACGTCACAGGTAGCTCTCTTCGGATTGGAAGACAGCCTCCGCGAAGTGACTGAATTTTGTAACGCGTTTTGGGATTAGTGAACAATATCAATCCGTTTCGATCCGCTCTTCCACCATAAATAAACACGGTTCACTTCATTCCCTTCACCTGTTCTAGTCACAAAGATGTGGACCAACGTTGAATCGTCTACTTTCGTATCGTCATTGTTTTTCCGTACGGACTTACCCATGTATGTGAGATCATCATAGAGAAGCGTTAGGATCACCGAGACAAGCGTTTGGAAAAGAAGGACCTATATGGAAAGACAAGGTTGTCTGAAGCGGACTCTCATCTACGGACCAGAGGTTAGACAAAGTTTGAGGAAGAGAAGAAGACAACGGCTCTTTTCAGGGCCTCTCCACTGCCTCGAAAAGATTTATTCTTTCTTGCCTAAAAATTTTTTTTATTCGAGTGTATAATTTATGTTTAACTCCCAAAAACATTATTCTCTTACCTAAATTTTTTTTTAGTCGGTTGTATAATTTGGGTAGGATAGATTGATGTTCTATGGAAACGAACGCGAATGCTTAAAACATGCTCTACTATCCGCTGACACAGACGCGAATGCATAAAACTTTGTATAGAAATGAAACAGGTGGCATGACGTCACTGTACTTACTACATTGTTGCAAGTGTCCAGTACCGTGACGTCATCCTACCTGTTCAAATTCCCATTGTCCCTATAGTATCCCAGGGTGATATTTTGTCCCTATAGTACAAAGAAGGATATTTTGTCCCTATAAATCTTGTCCCCATAGTACAAAGTAGGGTCCCGTAAAGTATTTTCCCATTGTCCCTACGGTATAACCCATTAACTACTATTGTAGAACGATTTTTTCTTCAATGAGCAAATATAAATCTTGAGTTTAGTTGTGCTTGTGCATGTCATTTATCATAGGTTTGGATATCGATAGTTTGTCCTATTTTAGCACATGGATGATATAAAACTTTGAGTTTAGTTGTGCTGGCTTATATCAGATATCTTGGCTTTGTACATGAGAAAAACTATTTTGGCGCTGCAGTGTGTCACTATACATATTTCTGGCATTGTATCTACCGTTTTCAGAAGAAAATATAACAGTACACTAAAAACAGACCCGCTACTTTACAGTGTAAGAATAACTTGAGCATACGCCACTCTATTCTGCACTCTCATCGTAGAGACAAAATATGCATTTAGGGTAGAAGAACAATCTTTGTCCCTTTTTTTTTTTTCTCAGTTGAGTTAAGACTGCGATAGAACAATACAATTTTTTGGTGCTGTTTTCCCGTCCTTGGTTTAGTGGAACTTTGTAACATTGTTAGCCTAAGGCGTGTGCTGAAAAACATTACATCTCTTAAATCTGGGAGTTGATATAAAGCAAATGTTACTGCAGTCAGTCGACAATAAATATAACACTACCCTTTTATGAAATCGATGAACGGAGACAATTTTCAATGAACATTTCTTACAAAAGAAAGTGTTGTTGTCTTCAGAAACTCAAGGTAAACTAATGTCAGTTTCTCCTTGTCCTATAACACCACAAAAATGAACCAAAAATGGTGTCATACGTTTCTGTCTTTTAGCATTTTTTTTTCTGTCTGTGTTCTCTCTCTCTCTCTCTCTCTCTCTCTCTCTCTCTCTCTCTCTCTCTCCAATGTAATCTTAATTTTTTGTCTGTTCCTACGGCGTAATGTTAATTCTCTCTCTTTCTCTCTGTCCATCTCTCAATACACTGGACTCCAGACTAGAGTACAGTCCGTCCTACCGTCCCTTAAATGTGTGTTAGCATTCGCCTACATATACTTTTTTGAGGCAAATTTATGAACATTGCATACAAATGCATAGCAACTATTGTGACTTAAGCCGTTTAATTCACCGTATATGTCGTTCTTCTAAATTTTCTGGAAGTCACATTTTTGGGCTGCTAGACTGTAAAATAAAGATCTCCATGCGGTACCAAACGAATTTATTTCTTCGCTGATTTTGATTGTTCTGTCAGTATATCAGTTTTTCTCTCTTAACCTTTCAATCTCATACTGCAGTAGATATAAATGATGTTGGATATGAGACAGTCATGTCATCTTCAAGATCTCGACCGTGAACTTCTACCAACACGTTTTAAAGAGTGTTGGGTGACATGGACAGGCCCGACCCTAGGATGTGCGGGGCCCAAGGCAGCAAGCGATGAGCGCAGGGCCCCAAGCTAAAAAAAAAAAACGCATTGCGGAGAAGAACGGGGTCCAAGGCGGTCGCCTTGCTCTAGGACCTGGCCTGGACATGGATTCCCACCATCATTGGATGTCTGTTCTCTCCTTGGAAAAGTGTGATCGTTTCATCTTGATTGCAAATTTTAATTTGACTAAGTTTTACACACACTACTTGATCTCTTTAAATTTCACGGTATAGGTGTAAGCCGTCGTTCTGAAGTTTCTAGTGAAGTGCGTTTTTACGTCTCTCAAATGTGGTAATAACTTTAGGGACAGAACGTATTTGCTTTGGGGTTAATCTAGACACTCATGGTTTTAAGGCAGAAGTGGGGGGCGTTGATTCAGGTTCACTCATGTCCTGTTCAAAAAAGCCCACATGGATCTGAGCTAACATTTCAGCTCGTGTGTGAGGCGATATGGCACGTCAACAGTTTCACTCAACGACCAGTCGAACGAGCGCTGCACGACTTGGCTATTTTGAAATCAATTTTTTTTACACGCTCAGACAGAAAAACGGTCACTTTTCGGTTATGTGGAGGATGGTCGGCGTAGTCTAATTACAGAGACTGGGTACTTACCGTCGATGGTTGTAAAAATTAATCGAGTTATTCCAGCCGACATACGAAATTATTACTAAAGCCAGTCCGACCTCTATCCCGACCTCGAAAAAATCAACCTGTCCGCAAAAAGTTCTTTTATCTTACGGAATGGGGGGGGGGGGTGCATAAGACGCGGAATTTTATTACCTTTCCAGCGGTACCAGGGAGATCACAGTAGCGCGGATATTTTTGACAAAAAACAAAAAAATGCCCAATCCGACTAATAGGCAATGAGGGGCATTTTACCATAACAAATGAGTGTAGCGTGTTTATTTATAAAGATCTCGAGTCGATCGAGATGTCAAAACACGCAGAATAAAAAAATCTAGCGGGAACTGGTCTTATTTTATTTATATCTCCATGAATAATGTTTGGGTTTTTTTCGTTACACCGGTCAAAAAAACAATATGAGATGGTTATTAGATGTAATTTTATTTCCAATACTAATTTACGTCAACTGACTAGCTTGGTACTTTTAGAGAAAAAAGGCTCCATATATTATATGGAAACATTCCTATTATTATACCGTTTACGGATTTATTACAATTACTTATAATATTTTTATAAATAGGCAAGAAAAATCAGTTGCACAAGTGAGGAGGTTTGATACTTAAAATTAAACATTCCCAATGCGCACCAGACCATAATGTGTTCTTAAAGTAAAGGGTCTAAACCATTGTTTACGACAGCAAATTTATATCAAAGTTGCACTTTAAATGTAAGAAATAAATTATTTCAAATAATCGAAAACATTCATTTTAGGACGAAATAGGTGCGGTTTGAAAACGATAAAATCGTTTTAATATAGAACCTAGCTAGGCTTCTGTATAATAAAATACGCATACTAGTATGCACTGTCGACAGGTGCATTAATATAGTACATAAAGGGATCAGTAACAATAAAATAAATTATTAATAAGGGGCAGTCGTGCTACTGAGGATGAGAACGTCGGATTCCAACTTGAATAGGTAGGATTGCTCCGTCGTGCGAGGGAGAAATCAGACCTACTCAAGCTGAAATCCGACCTACCCAATAGGCTTAGTATAGTGGTGATTTTTACAAAAGGAGTGCTTGGAATTTAATGTTTCATACGTTAAGTTGTAACTATAGAACGTCTCTGTTCATTCCAAAACTCACTTTGTAATTACACACACAGGATTTTATAATAAAAGTGCAGAAAATCCCTGTATCATACAGACATTTAATAAGGATTTTAAAACGGCATTTATTAAGAATATATAATCGAATCCTATTGTGTAATATACCATTCGATAGGGCATTTTCTCCATTATGCTACTAGCAAATATAATTACCATAACTTCTACCGTGATGGCTTGTGCAGTCTGATTTCTCCGTCGTACGAGGGCGAAATCAGACCTACTCAAGCTGACGGTCAGTACCACAGGCTTGGTATAGCCGTGATTTTTTTTTTAAAAATTGCTTGGAATTTAATGTTTGATACCTTAAGTTGTAGCTATAGACGTCTATATTCATTCCAGAACTCAGCGGGTAATTACACACACAGGATTTTATAATAAAAATGGAGAAAATCCCTGTATCATACAGACATTTAATAAGGATTTTAAGACTGTATTTATTAAGAATATATAATCGAATCCTATTGTGTAATATACCATTCGATAGGGCATTTTCTCCATTATGCTACTAGCAAATATAATTACCATAACTTCTACCAATGTTACAGATATGAGCATTGGCGCATGGTGAGTTATGAGCCGTGATTGCTTGTGTAGGTCTGATTTCTCCGTCGTACATGGCGAAATCCGACGTACTGAAGTTAACGGTCAGCACCATAGGCTTAGCATAGCTGTGATTTTATACGTTAAGTTGTTGCTAAAGACGTCTCTATTCATTCCAGAACTCAGTGGGGAATTAAACGCACTGATATTTATATTAAAGATGGAGAAAAAGCCGTTATAATAGTGACATTTAACACTTGCATGGTTTTTCCATGGGTCATTATTAATTAAAGAACTCTGCGGGAATTACACTTGTTATATTTTATACGCCTAATACATACATACATACATACATACATACATGCATGCATACAGACATACATACATACATACAGACAGACATACACATACATACATAAATAGATGCACGCACGCAAATGTTTTATGCCTGTGAATGGTTTCATGCTTTTTGATGTGCAAGGTCTTTAGGATAAAAATTGTTTTCTTTGCTCTATTGTATGTTAATGATAATGCAACTTTTGTTACATCAGGATATTTCAAGTATGGATACTATATGTGTGTACGTAAGTATATATGCAAAGAAACATAATACACATGGATAAGAGAAACTTTTTATTTTATCTGACATGTGGATAATATATACATTTCTATATGACTTACGAAAATAAATATCACATTTCGAGATCTGAAAATTATATATGACAATCTTGTTTTTAAGTCATGGTTACATCTGATTGCGTAATCAACGGAACATCAAAGAGAATGACAGAGCAATGTTCTAATGAGACCAGTGAACGGAGTAACAGCCATTTCATTCACAAATAAGAGCTTTCAACATCAGAATCCTACGACGATGACGGATAATGACGTAACATCATGACACCGACCAATGGATGAGGACTCTTTTCAAAACGAGGCTGGCGTGCCTTGGATTAGTAAGATTCGGACATTCACAACAAATATGTCGTAGCTACCGGCAGTAATAATTATGATCAGAATGGACGACTTGCAGATAGATATGCTTAATCAAATATGGAGCATTCTTACATTCAATAATTACAATGTAACATACATAGCTTTACATTGGATGGGTGTACTTTTATTCTGGTTATCTCAGGATGCAAGTGTATTCGTTGAGAACATACGACTGATGAACTGGGACATTTTGCAGATAAGAATTCTCGACTTGGCAATTTTAGAATGATCGCAAAAACTTCTATATAAAATTTACAAACAAAACGGCCCTTTTAAGGGCCAACATGAACCTACATGTTGAGGGGCGTCCCCGCCGCTAGGTTTGGAAACAGTATTTATATACTGGCTAACTGCTCAACTTTAAAATAAAAAATAAATAAATAAGACAAACACATCAAAAGAATGGGCATTTCATAAGAATATATTATCCAATCCTATTGTGTAATATGTCATTCGATAGGGCATGTATGTGTGTATGCGTGTGTATGTATGTA
>JAECUM010049947.1:0-21821 GCA_016617855.1 Megalonaias nervosa | reverse complement strand
CTGCATACAGTGACTGTATATATAAAAACAAATCATGATGACTGCATACAGTGACTGTATATTACGTATAAATGTAAATCATCATGACTGCATACAGTGACTGTATATTACATATGAATGCAAATTATCATGACAGCATACTGTGACTGTATATTACGTATAAATGTAAATCATCTTGACTGCATACAGTGACTGTATATTACATATGAATGCAACTTATCATGACTGCATACAGTGACTGTATATTACATATAAATGTAAATCATCATGACTGCATACAGTGACTGTATATATAAAAACAAATCATGATGACTGCATACAGTGACTGTATATTACGTATAAATGTAAATCATCATGACTGCATACAGTGACTGTATATATAAAAGCAAATCATCATGACTGCATACAGTGACTGTATATTACGTATAAATGTAAATCATCATGACTGCATACAGTGACTGTATATTACATATAAATGCAAATTATCATGACAGCATACTGTGACTGTATATTACGTATAAATGTAAATCATCATGACTGCATACAGTGACTGTATATTACATATGAATGCAACTTATCATCACTGCATACAGTGACTGTATATTACATATAAATGTAAATCATCATGACTGCATACTGTGACTGTATATTACATATAAATGTAAATCATCATGACTGCATACTGTGACTGTATATTACATATAAATGTAAATCATCATGACTGCATACAGTGACTGTATATTACATATAAATGTAAATCATTATGACAGCATACTGTGACAGTACATTACATATAAATACAAATCATCATTTCTGCATACAGTGACTATATATTATATATAAATATAAATCATCATGACTGCATACAATGGCTGTATATTATATATAAATGCAACTTATCATGACAGCAAATTGTGACGGTATATTACGTATAAATACAAATCCTCATGACTGCATAATGTGACTGTATATTACAAATAAATGTGAATCATCTTGGCTGCATACAGTGACTGTATATTACATATAAATGTAAATCATCACGACTGCATACAGTGACTATATATTGCATATAAATACAAATCATCACGACCGCATACAGTGACTGTATATTACATATAAATACAAATCATCATGACAGCATACTGTGACAGTATGTTGCATATAATACAAACCATCATGACTGCATACAGTGACTGTATATTACATATAAATGCAAATCATCATGACAGCATACTGTGACGGTATATTACATATAAATACAAATCCTCATGACTGCATTCTGTGACAGTATATTACACATAAATGTAAATCATCATGACTGCATACAGTGACTTTATATTACATATAAATGCAAATCATCATAACTGTATACTGTGACAGTATCTTACATATAAATATAAATCTTCATGACTGTATACTGTGACTGTATATTACACATGCATATAAATCATCATGACTGCCTAGTGACTGTATATTATATATAAATTCAAATCATCATGACTGCATAATGTGACGGTATATTACAAATAAATGTAAATCATCATGACTGGAGTCAGTGACTGTATATTACATATAAATGCAAATTATGATGACAGCATACTGTGACAGTATATTACATATAAATACAAATCATCATGACTGCATACTGTGACTGTATATTACATATAAATGTAAATCATCATGACTGCATACAGTGACTGTATATTACATATAAATGCAAATCATCACGACTGCATACTTTGACTGTATATTACGTATAAGTGGAATCATCATGACTGCATATAGTGACTGTATATTACATATAAATACAAATCATCACGACTGCATACTGTGACTGTATATTACATATAAATGTAAATCATCATGACTGCATACTGTGACTGTATATTACATATAAATGCAAATCATCATAACTGTATAATGTGACTGTATATTACATATAAATGTAAATCATCATGACTGCATAGAGTGTCTGTATAGTACATATAAATACAAATCGTCATGACTGTGTACTGTGACTGTATGTTACATGTAAATGTAAATCATCATAACTGTATACTGTGACTGTATATTGCATATAAATGTAAATCATCATGACTGCATTCTGTGACTGTATATTACATATAAATGTAAATCATCATGACTGCATACAGTGTCTGTATATTACATATCAACACAAATCATCATGACTGCGTACAGTGTCTGTATATTACATATAAATACAAATCATCATGACTGTCTACTGTGACTGTATGTTACATGTAAATGCAACTCAGCATGACTGCATACTGTGACTGTATATTACATATAAATGCAAATCATCATTACCGCATAATGTGACAGTATATTACATATAAATGCATCTCATGATAACTGCGACCTTTTTAACCATTTACGATTTCAAAAAGTTGAGTCTACATAAAAATAATCAAAACTTATTCAACAGTGGTAAAGTGTCAAAATAAATTCCCTGATTTGATGCTATGAGCTCTGATGATAGTTCAGTTCTTTAGACAAATTCGTCTTTACATCCGTATGTCAACAGCAGGGCACCGTTTCACAAAACAGCGTGCGCGGGAGATTTTCTTATCGGTTTTAACCTACGACATTTGTACGTGATTACGGGTTTTACACTAACATTAATTACGTACGTTTTCTCTAAGTTACCATTACAATTTCACGAAACTTTATGGCAAGTACCTGGCACACGTAAGTGGCAAGTTGTTTTTTTTTTATTTATAAGTATGTTTGTGGAGAGAGAGAGAGAGAGAGAGAGAGAGAGAGAGAGAGAGAGAGAGTAATTTTGAGATGCGCCCTGACATAGCAGTATATATCGTATAGTTGGTCTTTGTCTAACATTGCTATTTTAAAACATTTTATAAAGGTTATCTGTAAAACGAATATGTAAGCATTAATGATACATTTTACTTTCTTCTTTGGGGCCCCGAGTGGCCGAGTGGTCTAAAGTGCTCTCCGTTACGGATCACTGCCATCTCACCTCTGTCTGCGTGGGTTCGAGTCTAGGATTCGGCGAATGTGGATATGTGAGAAAACTTGCCAGTAGCTTCTCGTGGGTCGGTGGTTCTTTCCGGGGATTTCCCGGTTTCTTCCTCCACCATTAATACTGGCCGCCATGTATAGCCTATCGTGTGCTGAAAAATGGCGTTAAGCCCCACAAAATCATCAACAACAACAACAACTTTCTTCTTTAGCCTGAAAAATTATAATCAAGCGAGACATTAAATCAACAATTTCAATGAAATTCTGTTAAAAATAAAATACAAAAATAACGGCCAAAATTGCTCTCGTGTATATACGGTATGTCAGGGTCAGCAAGTACTGATATTCAGAAGGATTTCCATCCAGTGTGATATAGAATGTAAGCCAAGAGATAAATCAATATGCGGAAAAATCTAAAACAGTAGACTAAGTCCTTTTCCATACTCCATTACGTATAAAATTTTATTTTCTGCCTGTTTACCTGTGACATTGTCAACATTTAAACTCCGTATGGCAGTAGCAGCTGTCTTTTCATGTTGTTATTTTGGGTTTAACGCCATTTTTCAGCGCATGATACACAGCCGTCAGAATAACTGGTGGAAGAAGAGCCCGGGAGAACCCCGGTAAGAACCACCGACCCATGGAAAGCTATTGGTGAGCTTTCTCTCATCCCCACACTGGCCGAGATCGTGATTCGAACACACTTGGACAAAGGTGAGATGGCAGTGATCGGTAAGGACGAGAGATTTAGACCCCTCAGCCACCCAGGGTCCCAATCTCTTGTAATAAATGTAACGAAACAAAAACCAAACAATACTTACTGAAAACGATGATGATCGTCATCAACATTTTCATTATCACTATAATCAGATCGTCGTATCCTTCAGAAACCGGAATTATTAAATGTTTTGATAACGGTTAATGATAAGAACTCTTTGATGCCTATTTGGTGGTCCTTGTAGGAAATAAACACGTGTCAGCCAAAAGAAGAAACTAATATTTCTACAAGGGACGTCTGTATTATTGAAGAATATTTAAAATGGTAAGTTTTTAAAAAAATCATCTTTTATGATGTTATCCACAATATTTGAGACCAATATAATATTTCTACTGGTTTATTGTGATTCTATAGAGTGACTAATGTACTGGGTCTACTGGTTTGTTGTAATTCTATAGAGAGATTAATATACTATTTCCACTAGTTTATTGTGATTTTATACAGAGACTAATGTAATATTTCTACTGGTGTATTATGATTCTATAGAGAGACTAATGTACTGTTCTACTGGTTTATCGTGATTCTATTGAGAGACTAATGTGCTATTTCTACTGGTTTGTTGTGATTCTATAAAGAGACTAATGTACTATTTCTACTGGTTTATTATTATTCCATGGAGAGACTAATGTAATATTTCTAATGGTTTATTATGATTCCCTAGGGAGACCAATATACTATTTCTACTGGTTTATTGGGATTCTATAGAGAGACTAATGTAATATTTCTACTGGGTTATTATGATTCCACAGAGAGACAAATATACTATTTCTACTGGTTTATTGTGATTTCAGAAAGACTAATATACATTTTCTACTGATTTATTATGATTCCATAGACAGACTAATATACTATTCCTACTGGTTTAATATGATTCTATAGAGAGACTAATATACTATTTCTACTGGTTTATTATCATTCTACTGAGAGACTAAAACACTATTTCTACTGGTTTATTATGATTCTATAGAGAGACTAATATACTATTTCTACTGGCTTATTATGATTCTATAGAGAGACTAATATACTATTTTTACTTTTTCATTATGATTCTATAGAGAGACTAATATACTATTTTTACTTTTTCATTATGATTCTATAGAGAGACTAATATACTATTTTTACTGGTTTATGATGATTCTATAGAGAGACTAATATACTTTTTCTACTGGTTTATTATGATTCTATAGAGAGACTAAAACACTTTCTACTGGTTTATTATGATTCTATAGAGAGACTAATATACTATTTTTACTGGTTTATGATGATTCTATAGAGAGACTAATATACTTTTCTACTGGTTTATTATGATTCTATAGAGAGACTAAAACACTATTTCTACTGGTTTATTATGATTCCATAGAGAGACTAATATACTATATCTACTGGTTTATTATAATTCCATAGAGAGACTAATATACTATTTCTACTGGTTTATTATGATTCCATAGAGAGACTAATATACTATTTCTACTTTTTTATTATGATTCTGTAGAGAGACTAATATACTATTTTTACTGGTTTATTGGGATTCTGTAGAGAGACTAATATACTATATCTACAGGTTTATTATGATTTCATAGAGAGACTAATATACTATATCTACTGGTTTATTATGATTCCATAGAGAGACTAATATACTATTTCTACTGGTTTATTATGATTCTATGGAGAGACTAATATACTATATCTACTGGTTTATTATGATTCCATAGAGAGACTAATATACTATTTCTACTGGTTTATTATGATTCCACAGAGAGACTAATATACTATATCTGCTGGTTTATTATAATTCCACAGAGAGACTAATATACTATTTCTTCTGGTTTATTATGATTACACAGAGAGACTAATATACTATTTTTATTGCTTTATTATGATTCTGTAGAGAGACTAATATACTATTTCTACTGTTTTACTAAGTGAGATTATTAAACTTGACACTTTTTATGTTCCTATTTCCATTCCAGCGGCGGAAATCTGCAGCAAATAAAAATAATAAACTGTAAAGAAATAAATACTTTTATTGCATTGATAGTTTAATTACATTTTCATCAGACTTCTATTTCAAGTTTGTAGCTGACAGAATTGTACGGTTACATTTTCCTACATGATCGTCATTTGCTTGCCTCATTTACCGAACAGATTTGAATGTTTTAGTACAAGTCTATATAATGTCTCTATTTATAGTGAAATATGTTTTTATTTCAATCAGGACATTCAGACATCTCAAAGCAGTAGCTCTTGACTCTTTCTTTATCTCATACAACCTTGCTATGGCATCTGATCTTAATATGCATTGTTTTCTTCAAGTTCGCTGGTTTACAAAGGTAATGTTAACAAAAATACAAATAGAAGAAAAAGACAAATTCATCTTGTATGACTTCCAAGTGAACAGACAAATAGTCCATCAAGTGAAACAATGTGCATACTTTGAGGTGTTTAACTGCTGTTCTATACAGAAAATTTTAAACAATTATCTTCATTGTGTCGAGGTCCATGATGAATATATGTGCTACTTTCATGTCTTTATTTATATATGTATCGTCTCGGCTTTATTCACATCAAAATGTGAAAAAGCGAGACTTTTTCTTTCCTTTCTCGACGTCAAGTGGTTTTTGCTTAATAGCTATGACACGGTTTACATTAAAAATGTAAAAATCCAAAAAGTTCAAAAATGTGAATACTAAATAATTAAAGGAACAAACCAATTGATGGAATTTTCAGAATATCTAATCTTTTTTATTTCCATACGAATAGAAATATGACTATTCAATTTAATACTTTCGGCCTAGATAAGTTTATGCTTAATCTTGGCTAACAGTTTTTAATTGTAAAAAAAATACGGAATAGTTTTAAAATGTGTAAAACAAAAATGAAAAAGATGACTGTAATGACCTGAACATCTAATAGTAGTGTAGTGGGGTAGGATAGGGTCTATGGGAAATAGCATTACAGAACCTCCTCCCCCCCCTTGGCTCATATAGGGTCACGATTTATAGGGTCAAAAAATCACCCTGGGCTCATATAGGGTCAATGGGAATTTTGTATAGGGACAAGAGGAATGGCACAGGTGGCATGACGTCGCGGTACTGGTCACTTGCAACAATGTAGCAAGGGGCTGACCTAAATACGCGCAGCTACTCTAGGCAGGGACAAATACAATAGAGAGACAGAGACATAGACAACACATAGATAACACATAAATAGGCAAAGTGAATAGAAATATCTTTTCGAGGCAGTGGAGTGGCCCTGAAAAGGGCCGTTGTTTGTTATGTTAACACCAGTTCGTTAACATAGAGGGCATCGCATAGGTCTTCTTCTCTTTCTCAAACTTCGTCTAACCTCTGGTCCATAAATCAGAACTCGCTTCAGACAGCCTTGTCTTTCCACATAGGTCCTTCTTTTCCAAACGCTTGTCTCGGTGCTCCTAACGATTCTCCGTGATGATCTCACATACATGAGTAAGTCCGTACGGAAAAACAACGACGACACCAGAGTAAACGATTCTACGTTGGTCCACATCTTTGTGACGAGGAACAGGTGAAGGGAATGAAGTAAACCGCGTTTATTTATAGTGGATCACTGGATTGAAACGGATTGAGATTGTTCACCAATCCCAACACGCGTTACAAAATTCAGTCACTTCGCGGAGTCTGTCTTCCAATCCGAAGAGAGCTACTTGTAACGTCACATTCCTATATAGGTGCGCTAGCGTCTGTGCGCAGTGAATCGATGTGGCATTGTTTTGTGAAACATGACTGAAACTAAGAAGACGATGAATTGGGGTGCACCGGCTTTGGAGACGAAAAGCGATGTCATAGCAGTGGCTACCAAAGTTAGCACAGCGCTACTTCCCGAAGAGACCGATTTCAGTTGGGATTTAGTAGATTTTCTCTCTTCGCAAGAATTTGTTCCGGTACCAGTACCTTCGCCACCTTCTCCTTTTTCTTTACCACACGTCGAGGATTTTAAACAAAGACAGAAAGAAGAATTGGAGAAATGTTTACAGCAGCAGAAAGAGGCAGAACAAGCATTTCTCCTTGAACAGCAACAGCGAGAAGAAGAGGCAAGAAGGAAACGACAGGAAGAAGAAGAAGCAGTAGAGAAGAAACAAGGTCTAGGAGAGAAGGAGAACAGTGAAAATCAAACGGTAACGGTACTCTTGGACATTTTGGCCGAGTTAAGAAGTCTGAAACAAATGTATCAAACTTCTTTATTACGACCCAAGAGAAAAAGACTTTCCCAAGCCAAACAGCCGAACCCTGTTACTACACCAGAGATACCACCCCTAGTGATTTCTACCCAATCATTGACAGGAGCAAGTCCACAAGTAGGCCTTGGCCGTGGTAAAGGCTTAAGGCAGTTAAAGCGGATTGCTTCTCGTTCCTACGTTTGTTCTAAGAAAAAACAAACACCCAACGGTCCTTTTCAGGGCCACTCACTTCTTTCGAAAAGAGATACTATTCATTTTGCCAAAATCAATTTAAACTTAAAATCCCTTGTTTAACCCTATGATGTGCGTGTTGTGAGTGTATGAGTGTAGGTCCTTATTATTCTAAACAATCAAAACCAAAAGACAATTACGTTTTATCAGTCTGGTCTATTCTAGTACAAATTTTTACAATCCAATATCACAACATAACACAACACAGCACTTTTTAAAAAAGCTCATAGACTTCTTCTGTGTCTTTTTCTTTACTCTCTCTGTTTTTTCAATTTCTTCACTTTCACAGGTTTTTGCTCCTCCTCTTCTTCCTCACTTTTTTCTCTTCTTCTTTTCTTTTCTGTCTTCTCTTTCTGAACGTGTCGGGGTTCTTCCTTTGCCGAGGGAACCTCTTTTTCTTCCTCCTTCCCCTGCTCATGTTATTTCTTAGGACACTCTGAAGACCAAATTCCAATGTCCTTTCTCCTTACAATGATTGTCTCTTTTGACACTGGTCTTGCTTTTTTGACGGTCTGGACATTCTGTAGCCCAATGCCCTTTCTTTTGACAGATATAGCAAGTATGTTGACTTTTATCTCGAAAGGAGGGAGAGTAGTCCGCCGGCTTGTCTGAAGAAAACTTTCTTATGACACCTCGCAAAGCTCTAATCAGAAGTTCGATCTGTGTGGGTTCTTCCATCATGCTGGTCGGCTTGAGAGCGAAATGAATACTGAGAGGGAAGGCACCAGCCCATTATATATACACTGGTCTGACATGGATATATAGGGATCCATGGCGTTTCAAATGTAGTCATTTGATTATTTGCAGTCAAGATGAAACGACCGCATCATTTCGTAAATAAAGGAGAAGAAAGTAAGAGGCAGAAACGTGATTTCTCACCTCGCACAGTAGCTGAAATCTTGGCTCAAAATCATGTCAGCGATTTTGAAGATGAGATGAGTGAACCAGAATCCAGACCCAGAGAGTCGACACCCAGTCAAAGTCCATTACCACCAGTAAACCCTCAAAAGTACTACCACATTCGAGAGACGGACAAACGCTCCTCTAGAAAATTTAGAACCACAGCCTACACGCACACTTTGAAGTTTGAAGATTTCAAGTCCGACGTACGGTTGGAGAAAGCAGAAGGGAAACTATTCGACAATCGGGCCGAGCCAAACAACGAAGAGAAGCAGAACTCCTGTTACAGCAAGCGGGGACATTCAAAGACTCACCCTGCAGCCTTCCTGAAATGCAAAAGTTGCAAGACGTCTTGGCTCCACGCTACACCTTCAAAGTACACCCTCAAGAAGTGCACGGACTTCTGTTGTTTCGAGGCAAAGATTTCAAAGACGGAAAATACATTCACGTCTATCATCACGATGAACATTTCGATACCATCACCAGTATCACTGCATTCCTGGGATACAGTTATTACTGTGAGAGATGTGACTATGGCTATAACAATCGAGAGCAACACAAGCATTGCGGATCGAAATGCGAGGGATGCTTAGCCTCTAAGCCCTGTCTGGACGAAGGACAAGAACGAGTGCATTGCCCAGCTTGTCAGCGCACGTTTGTCAGTCCTACCTATTACCAACAACATCTAAAGACGCAAGGTTCACAGCGGAAAAGTGCTTGTCAACTCCTGAGATTGTGCCCTACTTGTGGACAAGGCATACGTACCAATAATGCCATGGCGCACGTATGTTCAGGAAAGAAACGATGTCACATTTGTCGCCAAGTCGTGGACCAAAAATACCAATCCAAATATGAAGAAGAAGATAATGACCAGAAGAAAGGCCATTTCATCTTTTTCGATTTTGAATGAATGCAAGAGACTGGCATTCACATTCTTAATTTCTGCGTGGCTCATCGAGCATGCAACAAGTGCATTCAAGAGCCTATCTTGACTCACTGCCCTCACTGTAGCAAGATTCCTGGAGGACATGAAAAAATCTTTCGGGGATCGAACACGCCAGCCGATTTTGCCGAATGGATTTTAAACCCTATCGACGAGACCTGGAGCCAAGAAGACATCGAACGTTACGGAGATTGTCATCGCTATGCCACGGTGATGGCTGAGAATTTCTCGGGATACGATGGACAATTTCTTTTGAGATACTATACGGAACAAAGTACCGAACGTCCTAAAGTGACTTTGAACGGAGCCAAAATCATTTCCATGCAAGTGGGACAAGTGCAGTTTAAAGATTCGATGAGTTACTTGGCCATGCCTTTGAGCCGCATACCTAAATCGTTTGGGATGACAGAAATGGCCAAAGGCTATTTTCCGCACTTTTTCAGTACCGAAGCCAATCAACATGCCGTTCTACCCCATTTACCTGAGGCTCATTTCTACGACCCCGAACAACGAGAAGCTTTCTACGCTTGGTACCAGACTCACGCCTCGGACCCCTTCGACTTTCAGGAAGAAATGTCAAAATATTGTCGTTACGACGTGGACATTTTACGACGTTGCTGTGGAAAATTTTGAGAACTGTTCATGGAACACGGAGGGATCGATCCTTTGAAAGAAGCCTGCACCATTGCCAAAGCGTGTTCCTTAGTGTACCACAAACGATTTATGCCCGAAAACACCCTAGCTGTCATAAGTCCTCAAACGACCAACTTTGTCAAACGTCAATACTCTGTCAAAGCCCTACGCTGGTTACATTACTTGTGCGACAAGGAAGACAAATGGATCCAACATGCTCGCAACGGAGAAGGCGAATAAACCATCGGAAGGTATTCGGTGGATGGCTGGGACTTAGAAAACCCCAAGATCGTGTACGAGTTTAACGGGTGCTTATTTCACGGATGCCCCATCTGCTACCCTCAACGTAACACGACAAACCAGTTTTTACAACGAACCATGGGAGACTTGTACCAGACCACTTGTCAGCGTCGCTTGAAGTTAGAAGAGCAAGGATACCAAGTGGTAGAAATGTGGGAACACGAGTATGATCAGCGATTGAAAACCGATCCCGAGTTTAAGCGCATCGTGGAAATTTACAAGCTGGTGGACCCACTGAACCCACGTGACAGTTTGTACGGAGGACGGACGAATGCCACCTGGACGTGTGTTCTCTGTATCCGTACGTGTGCAAATATTGTCACTTTTCCGCAGGGCAGCCACAATTGCTGACGGAACACATCGACGTTGACAATATTAGACAATACGAAGGATTGATCAAGTGTAAAGTCTTGCCTCCCATTTACTTGTACCATCCCGTTTTACCTCACCATTGCCAAGGAAAACTGATGTTTCCCTTGTGTCGTACTTGTGCTGTAACGTGCAACAAAGACCAACCTTGTCAGCACACTTAAGAAGAACACGCCTTGACAGGAACGTGGGTCAGCGTGAAATTGTTCAAAGCTCTGGACTTGGGATACCAACTGTTAGAAGTGTACGAAATTTACCACTTTCCCAAGACAGAAAAATACCAAAAGGGCGACGAGACTCCAAAAGGCATTTTCACAGACTACGTGAATGTCTTTTTGAAACTGAAACAAGAAGCCAGTGGCAATCCTTCCTGGTGCAACACTCCCGAAGACCGAAAGAAATTCAAAGAGAATACTGGGAGCAGGAAGGCATCATTTTAGACCACATCGAGAAAAATGAAGGAAGGCGATCGTTTGCCAAAGTGATGTCTCATTGCTTGTGAGGAAAAATGGCACAAGTACCGTGTTTACCCATGATGGAGTATTTGTCAGAACCTTCCCGCTATTTCCAGATGATTCACGACAAAACCACCTTTTCACTTTACTGGTTTTCATGGTGGATGTCATCATTATGAAACCATGTGGCTACCACCCTACAAATGTCATGTAAAACTGAGCAAACTCCTGCATATTTCACCGTACCCTCATCGAAATGAACCTGTGAAAGACGAATATTCGTTCCCTGTGCGTTTGCCTGAATACTGTGACTATGAAAATCGTTTCCATACCTTCCGAGGAAAATGGCCAAAATATCTGGGAGGACTTACCCCCGAAGAATTAGCTAGAGCTAGATTTATCTACTTGGGCGAATGGAATAAAGTCAAGTGCATCAGTTGTGGTGTGTCACTTCACGAATGGGAGAAGAAAGATTGCGTTTACCTGGAACATGCTCGATGGTCTCCAGATTGTCACTACGTACCTTTAGTGGGACCTCGTCATTGGAGTGGGTATATCATGTCGTGTAAGAAATCAGCTACGGGGCTAGGAGTCAAACCTTGGACAACCCCTTGACAAGTATTTAAACCCCATGTAGAAAGTAATATTCAAAGATTACCAAACGAATTGCAAGAGATCTACAAGGACATTTGGCAGGGACTTGCCAGAGCCAAATCTCAATTTGTGACTGTAGAACTTTTATGTCTAGAAATTCACAAGAGGAAATTAACAAAAGTCAACAAACAAAGTCCGATTTCTGTGGATCAAGGGTGCGTTCTTCCTACTATTTCGCTTTAGACTATTTACATTTGAAGATTTTATTGACATTCTTGACCGTTTCCTGGAATGGCAGTGGTCAGAAATTACTCATTACGTTCATTACTTTTGCTCTAGGAGAAGTGTTTGACTGACATGGTTATGGATACTTTACAAGAGAACATTCGTGGTTTGCCTGTGGAATTGAGAGAACGCATTTACCGCGAGTTCGTCAAAATACAAGTGAAACGCAAAGAACCATTGCATCCGTTACGTCACTGATGTTGGAACCACTGGTACCTAAATGCTATAAGAGGACTTATTCTGATGAAATTGTTCCAGTGGTCAGACATTGATGAATCGCGTGAAATTCATAAATTTTTGGATGCCACTCATTCAACTTGCAAAGTGATCCTAATACACCGAATTAGAACGGACGAGTTAGAGGATTACAACAAATCTTTACAAGAACAATTCTTTCTAGTTCAATAGGAAACTTCTGTGCGACGTGTGGTGTGTGAGTTAGTGACTAAACTTTTTTGGTACGGCGGTACTAAAATAAAATCGAGGCTGTTCAAAAAGTACACTTATTACCTGACACCAAAGAGGGTATAAAAACGGACTACCATGCCACGACCTTTATCATTCGTGATACAACAGATTCCGTGGAAGGAAATCAATGACACTATTCAAACGGCAGAGGATTACGATCGTCTATTACGAGAATTGTGTCCATTGAATTGGGGTCGACGTGTAGTGTGTGTCTTAGTGACTTGCTTTCTGGGATTTCGTTTACCAGCCGATTCCTTGTGGATTCTTTATGAATAGTACATACCTCTCCATAAAGTATAAAAATGGTCCCTTTAAATGTACACGACAGACTCATTCTGCTCAAAGCTTTGCGCTTTCATCTTGATACTTCTCAACCTCTACGGGAAAACAAGATTCGTCAACTTTTAGGCACTGAAGATGTGTACGACGACGTGTGTGTAGCTTGTGACTTACACCCTCACTGGACAGATGTACGTGACTGGAAAAGTTTGTGGTTTGAGGCTTGGGCTAAAGAAGTGGCACACTATGCCAAAGATTTGTAATCCTAAAACATTAAAACGTTCCGTGAAAAAAGTCACTTTTAAACCTGTGTTAGTGACAATACCACCAGAACAGTCTGTCACCGAGGAAAACCACTCTCTTCAGGACAGGACTGTCATCGACATTCCTGAAAGACCATTTCGGGAGGACACTTGTGTGACTGAACCAAGGAATGTACAGACTCTCAGAACATTACACACTACTCCTACGATTTCACCTCTTGATCACAAAAATGTTGTACAGAGACTTGTTTATATTCCACTATGGTCGTTTTGTTGTGTTTTTTATTCCTGTACTTAACCATATGGCTTTTATGTATTTTTGTCTTTCGTGTTGTTCACCATTAAAGATGACAATAAACGTGTCCTGAAAAAGTATAAAAACTCTTGTCTTGTCTGTCTTCGTGTCACAAGTGACATTTTGTTACACTACTACTATGGCTACCTCTACTGTCTCTGCTCCCTCTTCCTCCACTGTCAAAGTCATTGACGAACACGTATATCGGACTAGTTGGGAGGCCTTGTATCTTCGCCATCCCTTTAACATGCTCATTGCTGGACCAAGCGGTTCAGGCAAAACCGAATTTGTCAAACGTTTGATCGAACATAAACATCATCTGATCGATCGTCCACCTCAACGAATCGTGTGGTGTTACAAAGAGTGGCAATCGGCGTACAACCTTCTGCGAGAAAGTCAAGGTGATTCCATCGTCTTTGTGGAAGGCATTCCTGGCGAAGACGACGGGACCTTGTCTGACCCTAGTCAAACGCATTTGGTTATTTTTGACGACATGTTAGGAGAAGACGAAGAAGAAATTAAACTGGTTTACGCTCAAAGGGCATCATCGTAATGCCAGTGTCATTTACATTACTCAAAATTTGTTTCAACAAAGTAAAGTCCATCGTACCATCAGTCTCAATGCTCATTACGTGGTGTTGTTTAAAAGCCCTAGAGATAAATCGCAAGTAAAAGTCTTAGCCAAACAGTTAGGGACACCTTGGCTGACAAATGGTTGCGACGATGCCACTCAAACCCCACACGCTTATTTACTCGTGGATTTAAAACCCACCACTGCCGATTATTTGCGATTTCGTACCCATCTGTTTCACCACTGGTGCCAGGACGGAGGGCCTGTCGTGTACATGTCCCCTTCGTCGGCTTAACCACAATTACCAAAAAAGTCTATAAAAACCTTTGTCACTTCGACTCTGTCTCACACATCGTCAACATGACATCCCTTCAGTCTCATCTTCCCATTAAATTGATTCGTGCCTTGTACGGTATCAGTCGCGAAAAAAAATCCACAAATACGTGCTCGTGTCTTAGAAGCTAGTCTCGAAGAAGTCTTACGATGGTTTACGGTGCCAGCACGTCAATTACTGCAAGGCATCATTCAGATTCCACATCAAAGCAAACATCTTTTTGGAGAAAAACAAAGCCGCCTTGACGCAACTAGCCGATCCTAGAATTGACACTCAAACCAAAAAACAAATCATTTTGAAATCTGGAGGAAGCGGTTCTCTAGGAGGTGTCATCATTCGTTCCATCTTAAAATGGGATCCGAATGCGCCCAATGTCGTCCCCAAGAAAAAAGCCACACCCAAACGAACTCAGAAGAAAATGAAAAAGAGCAACCGTGTCAAGACCAGGTCACAGCCTCAGGAAAAGAAAAAGAAAAGTCCACAGAATACAGCTTCTACCCGCAAGAGAGTGTCTCCAAAAACTTCTCCTCCAGCGGTGACACCCTCTTCCTCTTTAGCGGCAGTGGCCGCTGCTCACAAAGTACCTGCCCCCAAAATCAAAGTCCAAGAGAGAACGGGTGTGTTACGGAGTTTACTGGATTTGTCCATGCAAGAACTGTCCCGATTTAGTCCGTTGCGAACTCCTCCACGACGTGTGTTGCCTGTCATCAAGTTGATACGACGTAAAGACAATCAGTGGCGACGCATTCCAGTATAAAAAGACCTGAGGCAAACAATACGGATCGGTGTTTTTGTGCTGCTGAACGCCGAAAGATGTCCCCTCCAAGAAGTGCACACCGTTACCATCGTGTACCTTCCTCGGTTCAAAAAGGAAAAGGAAAACGAAAATGACAGTCACGTCATCCTAAAAAACGCTTAGCCAAACATCGACGTCACCCTCTGAAAAGACACACTCGTCCAAGGAATAAAAGGAGAAGCCACCAAAGGGGAGGATGTTACATTAATATGGATAAGTTAGTAGATAATCACGCCGCAAAGTTAGAGAACGTGTTCTCTAACTTCCTAAAGAAACCAAAAAGATAAAAGGATGCATGTCGAGTCATGGACTTCAGTGTATGTTGTGCACCAAAAGATGTCTCCTCATTGTCGTTCTTCTGTCCAGAAAGGAAAAAGAAAAAGACAGTTTCGTCATCCGAAAAAAACGCTTAGTCAAACATAGACGTCACCCCCAGAAAAGGCACACTCTTCCAAAGAAAAAGAGGAGCCACCGAAGAGGAGGATTCTTTGGCGATTTTGGAAAACACATCGTCACCTTTATGACGAAGCGATAGTCCCCCAAAAAGGATAAAAGACCGTGTGACAAGTCATCGACGTTAGTGTATTTTTTGCTGTATGCCACTGAACCAACGATCCAACCGAGAAAGATGTCACCCCAAAAAAGACATTCCTCTTCTACCCCCAAAGGAAAGAAAAGGAAAGGACTGCCACCTCGTTTAGCCAAACATTGGGACATGTTGTCTGTCCTGTCCAAAGCTCCTCCACCCATGCGAAAAAAACTCATTCAAACTGCCTCCAAAGACGTCATCGATACCGTGTGGGAATGTTGTCTGAATGTCTTGAAAGGCACGATAACTTTGCCTAAACACCAGAAAGAATGCTTAGCCAAACATCGACACGTTCTTCGCCAAATGGTCCAAAAGAAAATACCCATTGGTCAAAAGAAAAAGATGTTGGTGCAACGCGGAGGAATTTTGCCTTTTTTAACCCATGTTACTGAAAGGAGAAATGGGTACAATAGGAGGACCCTTACTGAAAGGAGTAATAGGAACAATAGGAGGACCCTTGCTGAAAGGACTATAAGGGAAACATCCTGGGAGGATGAAGAAAAAAGGATCCAAGAAGATTAAAGGGACCTCTGGAGTCAAAAGATCTCAGACGTGATCCTTGAAATCCAATGGAAGGACGAAAACTAGCTTTAGTGCCTTACAAACAATGGATGGAATATCATAGTTGGCAAGAACAACGAACCCCACATTTACCTCCCAATCCTCATTTGACCGAGATGTCCCAGTTACAACACGAATTGCAATCCTTGATGGATCGCAGCGTTTTGTCAGAAACGGAAAAATCGCAACGGTACGGTCAATTGTTGCAACGACTGGAACTCTTTCACCAGAAAGCTTTAGACGAAACAGCTTTACCCACTCTGAAAGATTTTAAGGCTCTGATGAAAAGTTCACCACCACCACCACCACCACCACAACCACTACCACTCTCAGTGGACACAGATGCAGCCCCAAGGTTGCCTGAGGAAGAAGGGGCAAGAGAAGTCTTTCAAACACCGTCAGCAGCTCCCATCCCTAGTAAGATTGCAGCGTCCCTGTTGACCCCTTCCCCCTACACCGCAACGAAAAGAACTTAAAGCTTGGGTTAGAAAGATGATGTCCACTCCACCTTCGACAGACGTGAAAAAGAAAGAAGGGAAAGCAGAAGTGAAAAAAGAAAAGTCAGAATTGAATTGATGAGTTATCATTACCTGTGGAAAAAAAAACAAAAAACAACACAACAAAAAATGGATACCTGGGAACTTTATTACCTTTTGAACAATAGTTCGTATGCTGCTTCTTGGAATCCTGTCGTGTGCGCTAAAGATGAACTACCTCATCGCAAACCTCAAGACCATCAAGCTTATGTCATCAACACGGACGAAAGTCATCTTCCAGGAACTCACTGGGTTGCCGTCTACCTCCCTCAAGAGGATTGTGTGGAGTATTTTGATTCGTATGGATTATCCCCTTTGGAAGACGACATCACTGACTTTATGAGAAGAAATGCCCAGACGACACGATTCAATAATGTGAAATTACAAGGCACAGATTCCATGGTGTGTGGACAATATTGTGTGTATTTTCTTCATCAACGCAGTCTTGGATATCCTTTAGAACATTTAGTGACTTACTTTGGTCGTCACTCTTCTAGAAACGATGAGAAAGTAGATTGTTGTTGTTGTTGTTGTTGTTGATGTTGTTGTAGGGCTTAACGCCATTTTTCAACACACGATAGGCTATACATGGCGGCCAGTATTAATGGTGGAGGAAGAAACCGGGAAATCCCCGGAAAGAACCACCGACCCACGAGAAGCTACTGGCAAGCTTTTTCAGATATCCACATTCGCCGAATCCGAGACTCGAACCCACGCAGACAGAGGTGAGATGGCAGTGATCCGTAAGCGCTTTAGACCACTCGGCCACTCGGGGCCCCAGAAAGTAGATTGATGGTTTTGTGACCATTATGGCTATCTTTTGTCTTTAGGTAGGAAACGTAGTGTACATCATTGGCCTCATGACTTCCGTCAGTGGAAATCTCACATGATTTCCCAACGTTGTCAGCCTTGTCAAAAATAATGTGTTTGATGTTATTGTTACTTGTTAATGGTTAGTAGTTGATTGTTGGTTGAATAAAAAATGTTGTGTTTTGAAAAAAAATGTGGCTGTTGTTTGTTTTCAAAATGCACTGTGAATATATGCTCTTTGACTTCTCTCTATCCCTCACCATGACATTCGCTTTCATAGCATTCCGACACTAAAACCGAGTAGGGATGTTTTCTATCGCGTCCGCGTTTGAACCATATAAAGCGGGTTGGTCTCCAGTCTGGCCATCCATGGTTGACTCGTTTATCTATGAACATGCCTTCCAGACTAGCCAAGCTGAACGAAGCTTACGTCAATTTACATCGTGTCAGGCTAAACCTGATACCGAAGCCTGAAGAGATAGAGAATGTCAGGATGTTATCCATAGCTCAAGACCTGATAGAAAAGGTCTTTAGAGAGGAAGTCAAGAAAGAACAAGAAGAATGGACAGAGAAGTACAGACTTCAGAAGCAGAGAGAACAGCAACAACAACAGCAGCAGCAACGGGAGCAGCAAGAACCAGACAGAGGTTTTGTCGACTGCCGTGTGGACACCAAAGAGTTCTCCTTCTCTTTCCGCAGAAGCAGACCGTATCGTATAGGAAAGCCTGCTGCCAGACTGGAACGCAATCTTAGACAGTAAAAAAGATTGGCATCACTCCCGTTAACAAAAAACAGCCCTTTTCAGGGCTACCCCAATACTCTAGAAAAGAGATACTAATTCAATTTGCCAAAACAAATTTGTGTTTGTGTCTTTAAAAAATAAATAGAAGTGTGTCCATAAGCACTTCGTTTCGTTTGTCAGTAAACAGTAAAAAAATCCACCCTTTGTTTTCTCTGTCTTGTCAAATCGTGCATGTCTGTGTTTGTAAGTAAAAAGTAAAAATGTCAACGTGAGTGTTTCTTTTAGGTCCGTTTGATATTTTGTTTTTGGTTATGGTAAGTTTTGGTGCTAGGGGATGTTTTCCTTCACGTTCGTGCTCTAGGAATATAAAGCAGAGCACTCGTCAGTCTGGCTACCATTGTTGACTAGTCAACTTAAAAAGATGAGCAGACTACAAAAACTGTTGGAACTCCAGATGCACCTGGAGCATGCCAGGCGTCTCCTGGATGAGCTGGCTATGGGGGCGGCACAGGAGGAAGCCAGGTTAAAAGAAGAAGAGAGAGAAAAGAAGAAGGAAGAAGAGAAAGAAAAGAAAAGAGGGATCCTGCCTCACCTCTTCATGAGACCTCAGTGTGAGGTCAAACCTGAGGTGAGGACACCTGCATAACCAGTACGACCTCCTCAACCACATCCACAACAACAACGTCAGCCACAACCTGTACCAAGATCTGCTGTCCTCCAGACAGAAAACTGGGAGCAAGAGGCCTTGGAGGAGTTGGAGAGACAGCGGGAAGAGTGGGAGCCGCAGCTTCAGCAAAATCATCCCCGGACTTGGCATAGGAGAAGAAAAAGGGAACAAGTCTTCACTATCCCTCACACTGAAAACTGGGATAGTGAAGCCACTCAAGCTCCCTCTGCACTCCCAAGAACAAACATCAATTGGGAGCAGGACTGGAGCCGGCGATGCGTATGTGGGGCCAGGCCTGGTAGGTGCAACCATTAGCCAGGTGCAAATAGAGTTCCAAGAAAAAAAACAGTCCTTCTCAAGGCTAACCAAATCTCTAGAAAAGAGAGACTATTCAAGTTGCCAATTGGTGTGAATGTAGAGTAGTGTGACTATAAACACTCACTCCTTTACTGGTGTGTGTGTGTGTGTGTGTGTGTGTGTGTTTGCATTCGCGTACGTTGGTGTGGATAGTAGGTATGGTATGTTTTATGCATTCGCGCTCGTTCGTGTGGATAGTAAATAGGTGTGTGTTTTATGCATTCGCGGTCGTTGGTGAAGATAGTATAAGTGTGTGTGTTTTATGCTTTCTCGTTCGTTGGTGTGGATAGTAAATGGGTGTGTGTTTTATGCATTCGCGGTCGTTGGTGAGGATAGTATATAATATGTGAAGTGAGTGAAAGGGATGTTTTCGTTCACGTCCGTGCTTGACGTATATAACGCGGAACTCTAGTGAGTCTGGCTACACACGTTGACTAGTCAACACCTATCAAGATGGAAGTATTTAACCAATTAAAAGACAGTTGGTATTGGATGATGGATGGATCGTACATACTGGATAGGCTTGAAAAGGAATGGAGGTTCCCAGGCAGCCAAAACTTGGTGACCAGAGTTAAAGTAGCCAGTTTTGACTTACAAGGGATGATAGTGGAGGAAGCGGAGAAGTTGAGAGGCTTTATACAACTTAAATATGTAAGAGTGGGAACTTTGAAACAAGTGATTGATATTGTTATAGAAGTCAGATGTTATTTGGAAGACATATTCTACTTAACCGAGTGGACTTCTGTCAAAAAAGGCTTAGACGGATTAAAGAAAGGAGAAGAGATTATGAAAAAGGTAATGGGAGAAGAGTTGAAGAAAATCAGAGATATGGACAAAAGAGAGAAAGGATAAGGAAAACCAAAAAAAGAAAGAGGACTTTGACAGACTGAATAAGAACTGGATGAAAATACAGCAAAAATTTAGAGCCATGGAACATCCAGACTGGATACCAGAAGAAGAAAAGAAAAAGAAGAAGAAAGGAATGATTGGAAAATTAAGAAGCTGGTGGAAGAACTGGAGACAATAGAAGCAAAAATCCAAAGGCCCTTTTCAGGGCCACTCCACTGCCTCGAAAAGATATTTCTATTCACTTTGCCTGTCTATGTGTTATCTATGTGTTGTCTATGTCTCTGTCTCTCTATTGTATTTATCCTTCAATAGAGTAGCTGTGCGTATTTAGGTCAGCCCCTTGCTACATTGTTGCAAGTGACCAGTACCGTGACGTCATGCCACCTGTGCCATTCCTCTTGTCCCTATACAAAATTCCCATTGACCCTATTTGAGCCCAGGGTGATTTTTTGACCCTATAAATCGTGACCCGATATGAACTAAGGAGGGGTGGGGGTCTGTAATGCTAATTCCCATAGACCCTATACTACCCCACTACACTACTTCTAATCAGGTCCTTTACGTACGCATAAAAAAATGCTGGCAAAAATTAACTGGTATACGTTGATTGGTTCTCATCCACTGTTTGTATGTACGTTGAACGGTTCTTGCCCACTGTGGTATGTACTTTGAATGGTTCTTGTCCACTGTTGTATGAACTTTGAATGGTTCTTGTCCACCGTTGTATGTGCCTTAAATGGTTCTTGCCCACTGTTGTTTGTACGTTGAATGGTTCTTGTCCACTGTTGTATGTACGTTGAATGGTTCTTGTCCACTGTTGTATGTGCCTTAAATGGTTCTTGTCCACTGTTGTATGTACGTTGAATGGTTCTTGTCAACTGTTGTATGTAAGTTGAATGGTTCTTGTCCACTGTTGTGTGTGCCTTAAATGGTTCTTACCCACTGCTGCTAAAAATCTTCTTGAGACGGACAGACCGATCTACAGAAGTACGGATGTTCT
>JAECUM010049946.1:0-43416 GCA_016617855.1 Megalonaias nervosa | reverse complement strand
CAAGTGAAATGACTCCAAAACATTTTTGAAGAAAAAAAAAATCATTGAAAAACCTGTTTGAATAACTTTATAGAAACCTTAATTCCAGAGATGAGGATAGGGGTCAGACATGTTTTCCGTAGTATTAGGACCTCGTGTCTACTCACATTTTTTTAACAATACTGCAAACTTTCAGAAATAATAACGATAAATTTGTGTCAAAGTGTGCTGACATCATATTCTACGAAGTTACTTTTGAGGTAAAGTTTATTTGTTACTGTGAAAATGTTTATTTCCTAAATATTTTGAAAACTCCACTGGAATGTATAGTACAATTATATCTGCGATTAAAATGAAGCAAAAGAAAACAACAGTGTTAATTTGTGTTTGAAAACTTTGGTTACTCTTCTCAACAGGACCTTCTAGACCTAAGCAATCTGCGAATCGTTTAAGGTTTTGTCACACAATGTGTCTTAGCGCTTAAGTCCGGTATCCAAATCAAGAGGAGCAGACAGTGGATCTGTGGTCCAAGCAGGGGCGCCCGCATAATTATTTGGGGGGGGGGGATTGTAGTAATCAATTTTTAAGTTTTACGAAGATATGTTTTGAGGTGAAATGGGGGGAGGGGGAATGCAAGTTCCCCCCTTGCAGCTATGTGCGGGTGCCCATGGGTCTAATATGTCCATCTTCACTAATCATTCACATATCTCACCTCTGTCCGCGTGAAATCGAGTCTCGCCTCCACCAATGTGGGTATGTGAGAGATCTTGTTAGTACCTTCCCATGGGTCGATGGTTCTTCTTGGTGTCTTCCACTACCAAATATACTAAAACAGCGTTAAACCCCACAAAACAAAACAAACAAATCAAGAGATCAAGCATCAGCATTAAGCCTGAGGCATCTTCTGCTATTCTTGCCCCATTTTGAACATCCAAGAACAAAAAGGAATTAGGATAAAGATGTTTTAGGGTGCACATTGTTATATCTTTCTTTTTTTGTAATTTACCCAAGTAAACAGCTATAATATTTTAGGTTGCTTGGGTTTTATCTTCCCACTCTTGTCACAGGACGTGGGTGGCTATTGTACACACCTGGTCATACACTAGATCTTTGAATGTGGTATGTTTAGACAAAATGTGGTATATTTAGGCAAAATGTGGTATATTTAGACAAAATGGTATATTTAGACAAAATGTGGTATATTTAGACAAAATGTGGTATATTTAGACAAAATCGTATATTAAGAATACATTATCAAAATCAAAACCTGCACTAAAACTTCATTTAGATACATCTTTTCATCAGAATCGTTAAAAGTAATGAATTCACCAAACGTTTGGACTTGAGAAGAGCTAGACAAGAAGCCTGTGCCAGTCTAATAATTCATCTTAACAGTAAAAAAAATAATTCAAATATTAGTCTCTATTGTTCAATCCATTTTGCTACAAAACTTTTTTTTTGGTAATTACTTTGCAAAATTGTGTGTTTGAATTCATCTCTTTAACATGGTTTATTATTCTAGATTACGTACTTGTAGGTTACTGCATTTGTATGGGAACATTGGATGAGTTTTTCGGAGTAATACTGCAAGACCTTGGGAGTATAGTACTAATCTGAGGAAACGAGTTCATATTTTCCCATACATAAGCAGTAACCATTTTATTATATACTCATTATGTTATTCTACCAAAGTTTAATTTTAAAAAACTACACTACAAGAAACAAAGTAGTTGAATTGATGCTGTATTCCAAAATAAATACACAACCGTAGATTCATCAATACACAATAACAGTATTAATGTGCACACAGCGCCGCATAGTGATCTTTGAACTTCTTCGTGCGCTCGACATTAGTTTGAATAAGAATTGTCGTTTTGATCTACTTAAAATTGAAACTTAGAGCCATATTATGAATCAATGCGCATTACAACAACTTTTTCAGTTGGTCTGGAATGGGTGGATGTTGTTTTTATCTGTCGATTCTACTCAATTTTGCTGGTTATGGACTGGATTTATTAGCTGTGTCGATTTCACACGAAGTACATGTGATTTGAACAGGGAGGGACGAGTTTTGACTCAGCTGCCTGTGTGTTCCTGTTCTGTCATTGAATCTTTTGAGTCATAATATGGGAAAAAATGAATTCTTTCAATGGAAATTATCAAAAAGACGCTTTTGAATCTCACGTTCATTTCATTTTGAGTGCAGGACGGAGAATGTGATTCCAGTTGAAAATGTAATCGAAATTACTGTACAATTTCGTGGTGTGTAATCAAGTTTTAGAACCCATGACATAGCTCATGTAATTCGGATTTAAAGAACTAACTAAGAAAGTCCATTTTGAGGAAATTTAAGATGCAAAAATGAAAGTACATTGTTTGCCACTCTTATTACTAGCTAAAGAAAATATGTTTATGCCTTGTCACTTGCATGCTCTTTCCTGGGACCCCAGCTATGCTATGACCTGTATGACGTCTATCGCTAGCCTAAATCCGAAACATTGTATCTAAAAATTTTAAGTGGGAAATTGCAGCAACTGGTGTGTGGCACTCCATTCAACCAGCGGAAGTAAGAATTTTTCGTCGTCTTGGCTTATTATCACTGAGGCCCTTACTCTTCTACCAAAGCCTTTATTTGCATTTTTTTCTTGAATATAGTACTTTGACTTATAAAATGTTAGTCTCTGATAGATATGTGATAGCTCTTGGCCTCCATGCTTTTCTGTACTATTTTTATATACCCCAGAAAGCACTGGTCATAGTCTGAACCATTCCCTTTACGTAAAGTTGTGAACATTTCTGCTACATAACTGTTTAAATCAGCAGATTGGTATTTTCAATACTGTGTCTCTCACATTTGTTGTTGACATTGCGAATATCACGTTCATTCGTTTGCTTTATTGAAAGTTTCATTTGTGACTCAGTAAACTTGTCCACATCGTTCACTTTATCATCTCTACTTTCAAATAGACGAAATAGCTTCTTTAGTTCATCCACAACAAATCTAATAAACTAAAACCTTAAGCGTCTGCTACTTGAGTGTACATGTTTTGTTTACGAAGTAGTTCCCAACCGACTCTACTAATTTTAGGCACACGTGCCGTGCAGTATTAAGGTGTTCAGTATCACAAAATACTGAACGATTCTGACAATGTAAAGTTAACGGAGAAAAAAAAAATGAGTATATAATAACATGACGTAAGCCCACTATAAAGTTTTATTGTCAATAATACATTCAGGATCAATCATAGGAACCGATATGATTAACAGAAACTGTATTTCCTTTTCATATACTTAGATTGGTGAGTGACCTTGCCTTTCCTTAACGTTGCGCTGACCTCCCCTCTCTTTCCTATGGAATGCAAAGAGATCACCGCACCTATCATTTAAATGAATTAAAGCAGAAATACAAACGGGTTGTAGTCAACCTTATTGCTGATTAAATTGTCGTTTCTGTCAGCAATAATGATCTACCCAGAGTTTTGCAAGAATTCACATGTTTACCTCTGTGAACTAACTAATATAGCCTGAGATATTCTATGATTCTTTTTAACCTTAAAGCGGTTAAATGTATCAATACACGCTTTTATATTGCTATATAAGCAAAGATAAATAAGTTTATTGATCACTAGATATTTTTTTTTTTTTTATAAGACACAATAGCCTGCTGGCATGACGAGTATCAATTGTCAATTTGGGTATATATTCATTTTCCGGGATGGTTTGTACAACAAAACAAACATTTACAATAACCTTGCTGATTCTAAAGAAAATATATTAGCTTCTTAAAGTTTAAAGACTGTTCTCTTTAAACGATTCTAAAATTCGTCGCTCAAATGAGTACCCATGGCAAAATATTAAGGATATGAGAGATTAAATTTTTGCCACAACAAGAACTACAGTAACAATAACTACAACAATACATGTACTCGCAAAACAATGCAATGAGAAGTCGTTTAACTGCACTTATTTGTTGTTTAATTGAAAACTTTAAATTATCTTCCTAGAATAATTTGTTTCATTCATTGCAATTGAACTTGTACATACGTGAAATAATAATAATAATAATAATAATAATAATAATAATAATAATAATAATAATAATAGCAGCAGCAGCAGCAGTAGTTGCAGCAGTAGAATACTACGTTATATCATCCTTGTCAGGAAAATAGTTTCTACTCTCAACTTGTAATCTGAATCACTACAGGTCGGTCACTCAAGGAAGCTGACCGGAAAGGTATAGAGAGGATCTCAAAATGGGTAATGATTTAATATTGAATTTATGAAACGAATTGAATAATATCCAACTTTTGCGAGCCTTGGCGAGCAAAAGTTTTTCATTATTCAACGAGATTCATAAATGTAATATGGAATCAATACCTATTTGAGATTCTTTTTATCACATATTTTTATTTCAGTTGAAATAATTTAGAGAGTAAGAAGAACGAATAATTTTGTTCATTCTGACTGATATGGTGCACTTTTAAACTGTTGTGCGTAAAAATCGTCTCAAAAGAAGTTGAACAAGTATTATCGTTTAAAAGTAGACTATACCTTTTACATATGATAAATTAAAGAACAAGTGTCCTTGCTAATAAACGGAACATTTTACACAGTCAAAATCATTGTTGCAAAACAGAATGTCCAATGCGTGTGACGTCACGTTGTTTGGTACAGTACCGGTTAAAGTACATTAGACGATCCATGTTTGCCCTGAAGTGTCACTTTCGATCTCGAAATGAATGAGTGTAAGTCTTTCGTGTTGGTCATACATTCGTTATATGTATGTATGTATGTATGCATGCATGTATGTATGTATGTATGTATGTATGTATGTATGTATGTATGTATGTACATTTGTTTATGTATACGTACATGTGTATACAAGTATATATATATACATATGCCTTATGTTTCACTAATCTTTACACACACAAAGACATGTACAACAAATAGATCAAGAACTTGTATATAATAGCTTTTAATCTTTTGGAAAAGGTAGAAAATAAATGAGCAAAAGCAGTGTTTTTGTGGGGGTTTTATGTAGCTACACTATATTGATGTTAAAACGGTATAACTATACCAACACCCTAGTGTAGAACAGACCTCATGTATCTTTATTTTGGGCAACATCATATATGTACCCAGTGGTGCATGACATTGTACTACACTAATCACTTCTTCAAACATGTTGTGGTTGCGTGTGTAAGAATGTAACCCAAGGTGTAGGCGACTTTGTTTTAAGATAATGGTTGTGGAATGCATAGTTATATAAGCTCCGTGAAACTTCAGTTCAAAAAAAAAAGAACTAGGATTGGATACCCAGATCAAAATTTTATCAATGACTGTTAGGGGTCAACAGAGTTCCAATTCAAAAAGAAGAGACATTTTCTGCTGAGAAAAACAAAAGAATGTGTGTGCGTGTGCGTGTGTGTGTGTGTGTGTGTGTGTGTGTGTGTGCTTTGGATTTTTAACGTAGCTTTAAAAAAATTCAGTCATATAGCTAAGATGTCTGCAGTGTGGCAGTTTATAGTGATGTCTAGCACTGGTGCCGCAGACATGTAGCATCGTGTTCCATCCAGTCACATTATCCTGACTGCAGGCCGACCAGTCCTAGCACTAACCTGTTAATGCTGAGCGCCAAGCGAGGCAGCTAATAGTACTATTTTTATAGGTCTTTGGTATGACTCGGCCGGGGTTTGAACCCGCGACCTCCCACATCCGAGGCGGACGCTCTAGCCACTAGGCCACTGGAGCGGTCCAAAAGAAAGATTCCATTATATGTCTACAGGAGACACACAGTACAGCTGAGACTGAATAATACTGGGAGGCTGAATGGGATTTAAAGTTGTGGGGGAGGGGTAGCCATAAATCTGCCATTAGTGTAGGTGTTGCTATCCTGTTTAGAAATAATTTTTAATTATGCGTTAATAGAAACAGATGTGATGGTCAGGGCAGATATATACTTCTCGATTTATCATTTAAATGACTGAGATTTACGCTAATTAATCTATACGGTCATAATTATGTAATGCTGAGGGGTTTTTTTTTTTAGGAATTTGAAAGATGATATTATTAATTTGGACAGTTCCTCTGTTATTATCAATGGTGACTGGAGTGATGTTCAGGACATGGAGCTTGACTCTTATAATAACCTGCATGATAAATATTCCATGGCCCGAGCAGTAGTGCAGGATTTCAAGAATCAACTTGACTTAGTGCATCCATGGGGAGCTGTCAATCCTGAAAGTAGAATATTTACCTGGCAACTGGCAAATCCTATGAAACAAACTAGACTGGACTATATTTTAATCTCTGATGATATATTTTCAATTTGTATTTATGCATCTATTAGTCCTGACTATAAAACAGATCATTCAGCAATAACACTAAAATTATCGATATCCACAGAACCGAGAGGTCCTGGTTACTGGAAAAGAGAAATTACATAAGCAAAATAATTAAATAATTAAAGAGTTAAAACGGATGATGGAACAAGGGTAACAGGTCAAGAAGAGATAATAAATCACCAGAAAGATATGTATGAAAACTATACACAAGCCAAAACAACAATAATTTACAAACTCTTCATCACTTTTTAGATAGTGATTAAAAGAAACGTACAGATTTCCCTACTATTATTAGTGACAGTCAAAAGGGTTTTTATAAAAGGGGGATTCATTGGTGAAAATACAAGAATTTTTTATGACCTGATGCAGTTTTCTTAGGAAAAAAACGAATCTGGTCTTCTCTTACTAATAGACTTCGAAAAAGCTTTCGACTCGGTCTAATGGAGCTTTCTGGAGAATGTCCTGAAATCTTTTAACTTTAGGGAAGCTATTTGCCAGTGGTTTAGAGTATTCTGCAATAAATCAAAAAGTTGTGTCATTAATAATGGACATTGATCCCAATGTTTCAGTTTGGAGAGATGTTGTCGTTAGGGAGACCCTTTAGCACCCTACTTTTTTATAATAGGAATTGAACTTCTTGCAATATAACTGAAGAGAACACAAATATTACAGGCGTTTTCTATAATGAAATGGAGTTCAAATTAGGGCAGTACGCTGATGACGCTTTTTTATTATTAGACGGTTCTCCTTTGTCCTTGAAGACAACCATGCATATTTTAAGTGACTTTGATCAGGTCTGCAATGCAATGTTTTTAAATCAAAAGCTATTTGGACTGGAAATAAAAAAATTCTAATGAAAGCAAATATGTCATGAAATTGATATTAACTGGTCAGTTGCAAATTTTACTTTACTGGGAGCAGATATCTCTGAATTTGGAGGATATAGTTGAACATAATCATTTGACGAAGTTGAAGGAAGTAAAGAAATTGCGCGACTGGTGAAGCAGAAGAAATTTGTCCCTTACTGGAAATATTACTTTGATAAAATCCTTGATTTTGCCAAAATTTATTCATCTTTTTGCTGGTCTAACAAGTCCTCCACCCCATATAGAAAATGAACTAAATACATTATTGTCACGTTGTGGGCAAGATTGGCTGATGCTTCATGCTTCATGTACACACATATCTTCTTATAGTTAATTCGTAGTTAAGAGCACCTGGGATAATGTCAGTACGTATTATATAAGATTACGACTATAGACCCGATTCTGGGCACAAGAAACTGCCAGTCTGTTGTTTAACCATTGCGCAACAAACCGTCCGCGGTCCATTCAAAGGGAATTCTACCACCAGACAGACCAGGTAGATACTCCTCTGTTTGTTTTGAAATCAGTCAGTGATGTTACGACCGGCTTGGGGAAAGTTCGAGCTTTTGGGGACCTGAAACCCGATAGCAACAAGTAAGTGATAAATTACCCTATGCAGTTTTTAAGGAGACCAAACCGTATCCAATCAAACCTGAGAGATTCAAACCTAGGGCGGAGTCTAAATAAGCAACCACTTATGTTCGGACCAAATCCATTTTTCAATCAGTACATGTGTTAACGTCGGCAGAGGTTGATCATAGATAAGTTAAGAGGCATTAGTCTGTACTCCGAGTTGTGAGCTCGTTAAAAGGTGGGAAGGAATTCTACTGAAATTCTTAGTTTGGATTTGCGGACAAAGGTTTCTTGAGGTATCATATCTTCGCCCGAATTTGTCTTACTTTCATAACTAGGTTTTTGTAAGATTAATACATTATTATGTACATTTAATTTATTAGAAATGGAATCTTCCATGTATAGCTGAATTATAAACATATCGTAACGTAGCGAATAGCGAATTATTAAGAAGCAAGATTAACGTATGTAGATAGTTAGACTGGAATCGACGTGGATGGTGTAATTTGCTGCATGTTGCATCGTAATGCATAACTGAGTTTCGGTAACATTGACTACGTGTTCTCCTGGCACTTCTGGATCCGTCCTTCCGACACTTCGGGTACTCTCTATCAAGTGCTCCTTCCGGCACTGCCCCTCCACACAAACTGCTGATATCACACTAACGACTACCATATGCTCTCCACGTGTCTTCCCTCACTCCGATCCTTGGATGTCGACTCTACACCCACCCGGAAAGCTTCCTGTGGAATTAGAAGGGACGCATAATCTTATCTCTTTGCTCTAATCTCAGGAGAATTAACCACACACTCACAGACCTTTCATCAGAATAATGGCGAATAAATTATTATCAGGTCAACTTACGCACTCACATCTAAATGTTTCATACACGCTTGTTCTATAATAATTGTGCTATAACAATAACAATATTACCAACGACTTCTGATACATGCATACACATCCCTAATTGTTAACTTCACGATATAGTAAACTATCATCCTCAACAATGATCATACGCATTTCCTACCGTACGAATTATAAACGACACATACAAATACAAATACCTAATTATATGTGCACAAGTCCAACAATGACTAACTCTGCATAATTCACAATCTATATATTCATATACTAATAAAGCAAGTACAAGTTGTGCACATATAATTAGGTATTTGTATATTTGTATGTGTCGTTTATAATTCGTACGGTAGGAAATGCATATAATTGCTGTTGGTGATGATAGTTTACTATATCAAGAAGTTAACAATTAGGGATGTTTATGCATGTATTAGAAGTCGTTGATAAGATTGTTATTGTTATAGCACAATTATTATAGAACAAGCGTGTCGGAAGGACGGATCCGGAAGTGCCAGGAGAGCACGTAGTCAAGGGTACCGGAAGTACCAAAGAGAACAAGAGGGGACAGGAATTTACAGATGAGTGACAGAAACAACATGGAAGGCAAACGCTCTCACTTAGGATCTTTAATTCATATGATGAGATAGTAACTGGCTACTGGTCATTAACTGTATTTGTTCGAAAGAAATTGCGATTGAGAAATTTGTCGATGAAATTATTGAATACATTTGATATAGTTTATTAAATTGTTATACCTTTCAACTTGAGTTAATTATACACCCAGACCGTCGGCATTGCTGACTGGGGGCTCGGAGCTATTTAAATTTTAATTGTCCACCTTCTCCGCTATTAGAAATAATACCATAGGAGGCACGTGACAATTATTATTCAAGTTTTTTTGGGGGAGGGGCAGCAAAAGCTAGAGAGTAAAAAGGGATATTTTTATAGCTCCCTTTAAGGAAGGGGGATTAAATATGATTCACTTGCACTCATTTGTGTGTTATATAAAACTTTCCTGGAAGATGGTTTGTGGCAAAAACTGGTTTCCGAACAAATATTTGGAAAATTTGAAGGTATACTGTTATTAAAAGTAGGAAAATCTAAATTGAAAGGAGTCTCTAAAACAATTAAAATATCTTTTGGCGTGATGTTACTTACTCTTTATCTCAATGGAAAAAATGAATCATCGACTGTTCAGGAATACTTGTCTCAGGATATTCGTAATTTAGTAACTATAGGCAATTTTAAATCATACACAAGGTGCAGAACAAACGGTGTTGTACTTATCAAACACCTGTTTGAATGACAATGATCTATTTTAAGATTTGATGAAATAAAAAAACAACATAAACTAATAATTTTATATTTATTTTGCACTTATCTAGAAGATGTCAGTGACGTGGAAAAAGAAAATGACAACTTTTTTTGAAAGTGCAAATACTTTCCAAGTATTGCTTGACAAAACTTCACTCCTTGGAGTAAGAGCAAAGAATAAATTTATTTACAAAGATCTAATAAAAACCATGATCCAAAAGCCAAATGGTAAACATGATATTTAGTCCAGGCAGCTAGGGTGTGCAATTGGTGTAAATGAATGGTCTAACTCACATGTTTTGGCTAAACTTCATACAAAAGACACAGAACTGATCAGCTTTAATATTACATTTCTACATAGAACTATTGCCACAAACCAGTTTTTTAAAAAGATTAATTTAAGTGATAATGATAAATGTACCTTCTGTAAGGAGGGAACAGAACAAATTGAACACTTATTCTGTAACTGTTCAGTTACTGAACATTTTTTTGAAATTACTTGTGGAATGGATCCAAACTTACGACCCAAATTTTAAAATGACACGGAAAGATGTCTTTATAGAAAATAAAACTTTAATTATCTTAGAAACGTTCTGATCTTTTCTTGCAAAATATGTTATATACAGATCACATTGTGAATCAAAAATTTCAAATCTCATCTATTATAAAAATTGTGTTTTATCATACAAAAGGCTGGATAAATATGTTGCCAAAGTGAATAACAGAACTGATGAGTTTAAGAAAAAGTAGACCCTTTTGTTAACTTTTGGTTTCATTTATTAGTTTTTCTTTTCTTTTGCATCAAAGAAACAAACAGGCAATGTAACACACCTTGGGGTTTGTAAATAAGTGGTTCTTTTTGTAAAATGTGTGTGTGTGTGTGTGTGTGTGTGTGTGTGTGTGTGTGTGTGTGTAGGGGAACGTAAGTAAAGATCAGGATGAAAAATAACTTTAAGGTAATGTCCCACACACCTGGTCAGGTAGTGATGTAGGGGAACATGTAAAATCCTGACAACTTATGCCCAATAAAAAAAAGTGTCGCTTAAAAAAACTAAACATTGCACTGTTGCGATATTCTTATGAAAGAGGATTACTGGATGCAGAAGTTCCCATGTTTACTGTCAAGTATTAGTGGCCGGATATTTGTATTATTTGATTTGTTGTGGTTGGATGAATTTCTGTCAGTTGGGAGAACGGTTAATGAGCACATTCTTCTGTGAACAGAGGCGGGTTTATTTACTTCTGTAAGTTAATATTTAAACCACGCTTGATTATATGGTGGACTCCATGTTACAGGTATACAACTCACCCCTACCGTTAGTCCTACAGTTGGCTCGAATGCAATGGATGCACGGAATGCCGAAAGCGGTTAAAAGGATGATACGTATCTTGAACGAAAGAAGCTATCGAAACACTTTGTTCAATGTTAGTATATTTTTATTCATTTCGTTAAAGAAACATGCTTCAACTCAATCAAACTCACACATATACACACTCAGAAGCATGCACTACATGTGAAATCACACATAGATTACAAGGTAATATATCATGTAGGAATGACAATCGCCGATGTGGCATCCCGCGAAACAATAAATCCACGGACTGAAACATCTCTAATAATGATGATGATGATGATGATGATGATGATGATGATAATAATGACTATAAACGTGTTCCGAAAATGTCATTATCTTATTGTTACAAACTCGCTGTCATCAAAGAATGATTATTTTGGTGTATTAGTCACAGGTTCCAGCTTTGAACTATAACAAAACTTTAGAAACAATTACCTGGATTAAGCATCAGTGTATAATTTTCTATTCGTGCAAAAAAGGATGTGTTGAACGTGTGACATTTCGACACGTTAGAATAGATTTCATTGGGCTAATCAACATACGTACAGGTCAGGGCAAATTTACGGAACTCGGGGCTACCTGTCATATTTCATCTACTATGAAATAACGTTCACCTTAGCCCTGAAGATGTATGTACACCCACATATCCAGTTCATGTTTTTGTTGACTGAGACGCATTTTAATTGGTCCCTAGATTTTTGGAGAATGGTAAAAGTAGGTACCAGAGAAAATTTCTCGCCGCATTCTTTCTCTTTAATTCCTTATTTCATGAAACATGTCAAAAGAGTATGCAAGCATTCACGTTGTTTAAAGGAAAGATATAATTATTATGTGATTGATGTTTTTTTTTATTTTATGGTACAGGTGAGAGTAGACAATACTTTAAGAGATATTTTGCGTAGTAAAGCTTAGGAGTTAATGAATCTTGCAAATGGAAATTTAGATTGCTCGTGTAATCACATAGTAATAAGTATTCACTTTATAATGTCTTGCATGAGTTAATTTAGTATATACAGAAATGTATACATCATTTCTTAGGCTTGAAGTTACACACAGTAACAAACTAATAACCACATTATTATAGCAACAGGAAATAAGGTAAGATCCTCTCATTTATACATTATTAAATGTGTGTATATTTCTGATATGACAAGGAGAGTTATTGCTTGAACTGTTTAACTATAATGTTTTGTTTACAAGTTGGGTAAATTTAAACACAAAATAAAATTCTTCCATTCAAATGTTCTCCGCATTTCAGTTACTACCATCGATTAAGCTGCATCGCTGTGTTTGGCAGATTAATCATATGGTTCCGGCAATCGGAACACATCGCAGCTTTCCCCATGTTCAGATTGGTTCTGGGAGAGGACATGTTCTGGCGAGGCCTGGTTCTTATAGGACAGCGGCTACCGGCACTCTGCGCCATAGTCGCTAAATAAGCGACTCTGCCATCTGGCGATTTACTATTAATTTTGGAGATTATCCCTACGCCAAAGAACTCTTAGGTGACATCTGAATGTTAAGAGCAACAAATTAGTTCCAAACACGTGGCCCCGTTACTTTGTTAATTGTCAATGTCATGAAGTCAATCTAGTACGTCTCTTGGAAGTAATTTTCTGCTAAGGACAGTTCTTTAAACTACCGATGCTTAATGGAGCACTTCCTTGTCAATCTTCAGTTTCGGAGGTGCGTAGTTTTGCACGTTATAAAGCTCTTCAATTTCGGAGGTAAGTAAATCTTGTATTTCGCAATCCCATAATGTCTAAATAGCAGTGTGATAGTTTTTTTGGTTTTTTTAAAATTTAAAAAAAATAACCTAACCTTGTTAAGTTTGCTGCAGCCGGATCCTGCTCGTTCGCATGGGCGCAGCGATACTGAAATACGCAGTTCCGATGTTGTCGCTGAATCACCAAGAATGTAAGATTCAACTAATTACAGCCTATTCCCTAAAATCAATTCAGAATTCATCAAATGATCTTAATCTACATTCATTAAAATAATATTTGATTCATAAAGATGCATCGAGTATAACTAATTTTATAATTTTCAGAATATTTCGCAGATTTAAGAAAAAAAATACCCCAGTCTCAGAATCAGAAATGAAACAAATGTATAGAGTCATGTCACTAGTATCACCATTAGCAATTATTTTCTCTATCCAATCACGTGTTTCGGTACAAGAGAAGGTTATCGCTAACTATAGTACAGATTTTGTTTTTTAAAAAGTGCCTAAATATGTAATTATGTGCTAGATAAATAATATATATCCTTGCTTTCTCGTTCTAGAGTTGTACTTTCCAGGCTTTTCCATACAGTCTGGGGATTATGTTGTGTAGTTTTGGTAGTTTGGGGCTGGTTTTGGATAGTTTGGGGTATTTCGTGCTGTCTCTTTACTAGACGCATTACATAATGTTTATCGTCGCTTCTTGCCAACCAGTCGGCGCGCGCAAACCGAAGCAGATGTTTGTAAGTGTAAAACGACAAAACCGATCTATAAATTCCGATGTTGCTTTTGATTAAAATATTTCATTTTGTTTATGCTTCACATCACATTCTCAGGAGCAGAACTCTTCATAATTTAAACAGTGTATGCAGTAGGCATATATTTGTTCCTTTTCAACAGAATGCATTGCACATAATTCATATTTGTGGGCAGAAAGCTATATATTTGTGGACAGAACGCTATATTTGTGAGCAGAAATTAAAACTATCATGAGTAGATATAATCTTACTCAACTTTAACCTTCAGGTTAGCAAAGGTCAAAACTGCCTATGATAATTATATAATTAACCACTAACTAAGCATGTGAATACTGATTTTCAACATATACATGATTGTTATATGAGAAATGATTTCGTGATTTTTTTTCGTGTTAAATATAGAGATTATGGGCGAAATAATTTTCATATTTTTTCATTGCTATATTTTCACATGTGAAAAATATATCCTTATATTTTCACATGTGTAAACATAAAATTTCCCATCATACCATACGATTGTATGTGCCTAGAAAAGTTGTACCTGCGACAATAAAAACGAGTACTTTGTGAGCTAGAACAAATAAATAGAAAATGCCTTACATTTCAGACATGGAAATTAATCTTAGATAAATTAATTCGACCAGTCGCCGTTCTCGTCTCTCTCTCTCTCTGAACTTATTTCCCTTTACTTCGTTGACAACAACGACAAAACCCACCGTGATGCATTGCTGAATCGGACTTGCATTGTTTTCAGATAGTGTCAAATAGTTTACAAAATGACTAAAATGTAATTTACTGCGAAAGATTAGGTCAACCCAATCCTACTACTTTCTTATTTCATGTATATTTATATCATCAGGCTATAAAAGTGAAATGACGAAAAGGGGTTAGGGTTGTAATAATTATATCTGGGGTTTCTGGCGCAGTAACCCTAAAAATCACCCAAACAAGTACAAAGTCGCCATTTTACCGCCACCCCTAGGACACCCACCCCGCCAGTACCTGGCCAGAGGGAGATCAATCGTGGTGGCTATGCTTAGAGTAATTCACGCGAACGTACTTGTTTGGGTGATTTTTAGGGTTACATCGCTAGAAACACCCACATATCATTACTACTATAAATTGCTATCATCGGATTGTTTTGTTTGATATATTACTGTTTTAGGTAAAATTTACATTACTGATTGATATTACAAAATTTTATATTGGACATTAGATTTTATTATAGGAAATGAGTTTTCCAGATACGTCTCTAAAAAATGTCGGATTTGATCAAACAAATAAATATTTTAAAACATTTAATTCCATAAAACACGCATCAAGGTATACTAAAATAAAGCAGAATGTGATTAGTGATTGTATTAAAGAAAGTATCTGTTGTAGATCTAATCAATACGAATCAGTATGGTTGTGTTTCAGAGTCGATGATATAAAAGTAAGAGGTTGGACTGTGGATCCAATGTTGTATATCGAGGAACTGATTGATATATTTATTATATCTGACTGATATCAGCTCGACTGTCGCTGATACACTCTACTTGATATCACCGCTGATACAAGTTTTCTTATTTGCTAATTCTCATTGGGAGGATGTCAGTTAACATACTGTCAATTATACAGAATTCACGTATTAAATCGTCGTATTAAAATCGTCCATATTGTATTTAACGCCAAGCAAATAAGGTTGTATTTGATCAAGCAACATTTTGTAAGTCACACTTGCGGTTTTACACTCCTACGCCAGATATGATCAGAAAAAACGGATTTAATGCTGCTCCGCTGGTGATAATACCAGAGCCCGTTAACAGCAAAGGAATATATGAAATTACTCGTAGGATTTTACTGTAATATTTATAACAATGTTTCACGTACCAGAGTTTCTTGTGGTAATACTTGTAGTACTGCATTAGCGCATCAAGTTCGGTTTCTGGAATATCTTCCGACACATGACTGAAATCTATGATTTGCTTTTTCTTCATTATTTTTTTTTTATTTGGTAGGAAAGTTGTTGTTCAAACTAACAACTGCTTGAAGATTTTCAATATTCCTCTTCCTCATCTGCGTCGCCAGGAAGCAACCACAAAAGTGTTGGCTAAGGTCTATGCCAGTGAGAAACTTCCACTGTATATGGACATCACCTCACATCCAGCAGTCCGCTTGACTTCGAGACGCCCAATCTGGTTAGGTCCGATGCCGGAGGATATTACAGCTATTTCAGCATGGAGCGTTGAGTGGTCTTCAACAGATGTTGTAAACCACTCCCTCGTAGCTGAGCTATCTGTCTGCCCTCCTGGCTTCAACCTTCCACGCCATCTGTGGACCACACGCTTTCGCACAGGACAGAGTCTTTGTGCAGTCAACCTTGTCCGATGGGGCCAGGTCACTAACTCTTCCTGTTGCTGTGGAGCTCTTCAGACTATGCCACACATTGTGAACAACTGTCCACTGACAAAGTTCCCCGGTGGACTGCGGGCTCTGCATGTTGCTAATGATGACGCTGTTAAATGGCTGAGCACGCACTGCACACGATAGTAATAATAATAATAATAATAATAATAATAATAATAATAATAATAATAATATTTTGTATACCACAGTAATGTCTTAACGCCAACAAATGTATCAAGAAACTGACGAAATTTATCGTTTTTAGCATCAGCAAGAGAATTTCTGTACTTATCATAATCATCGGAAGATGTATCAGAATATTTTATAATATCTAATTTTGATAAATCTTTCTTTTTTAACCAACTGTATGAATGATATTTATCATATTTTTCAGAATCACGGACATAAAGATTTGTTTCATTTACTAAATCAGCATAATCTTTTCTGTTTCATCGATAAACCCAGTTACTAAATTTATTTAATTCAACGTAAAGTTGTTAAGAACGAGATGTTTTCTGAGAATTGCATATGCCGCAATAAAATTTGATAACATTGTTCACTTTAATTTGTTTTTGTTTGTGATATTTTGTCTGACAAAAATAATCACTTTTTCCATCAACTTGTTATATTTTTTTCCCATCAACTTGTTATATTTTCTCAACTTGGTTGCAATAATCACTTTTTCCATCAACTTGTTATATTTTTTCCCCATCAACTTGTTATATTTTCTTAACTTGGTTGTAATAATCTAGTAATACTTATTGTCTAGGACGCTGTATTGATGGTAATGGAACATCGTCAGCTTCGCTAATGTCATAGTACGAATCAGAGTTCACATGCATTTTCTTTGATTCGATTTCATTTAAAAAAAAAAAGCTCTCTGTCAGAATCTCTGTGCGAATCAACTTCCAAATTAAAGTCCTCGATTACTTTCAATTATTTATTGATAATAATCGGATCAAATTCAAATTTTTCGTAAAACATCGGTATAATTGCGTTAGAATGCGATTTTATCATCACATTTGCATCTGCTGATAGATCCACAATTTTAAGTAATATTTTGTCATGATAATACATACCGAGTTGCTGAAATATTCTGCGTTTTATGAAACGATCTCCGAGTTTTGTGCTTTTGCTTAATTTTACTTTTTGAGTCTGCTGATTTATCAAGGTCTTCATAAGCTTTACCTATTCGATCTTTTTCCTGTTTTTTTTCCACCGTGAGCATGTGCTTTGATCAAATCCAATTCATTTATTAAAATTGTATTTTCTTTGTTAAGTTCAAGCAACACTTTTTCAGCAAAATTGCAACTTCTTGTTGCTCCTGACGACAATCATGAGGATGACAGTATTTGCTACTAATATCAAAATCTTTTATTGCATCTTTTAACTGTGGACCGCGCATATGTATAACACGCACAAAAATTATCTTCCTTTTCTGTCAATTTACTTACTTCATTAACATCATTTAGTGATTCTAGCCCTAATTTTTTCACTTGGCTAATTTCGTTTAGCAAAGCTGATTTATAACTAGTATTTCAAGTAGAGATATCCCTGTTCGGATTAAATATTTTCGTAAAATTCTCTAGCGACTATTATAATTTTAGGATCTGTTGATTTAGGTGTACTTGTAGGGAAAGTCATATTATTTTACATCGTCAGATTAAATTTGACAGTCAGCAATTAAATTTGATCGTCGAGCGTGTATATTTTTGAAACGCGGTCAGATTAGGATATGGACTTTCTGCCGCAACAACATATAATCGTAAATGCTGATATTTATTTACAGTGTTTGCTGTTGGAACAGTAAAATACGCTGATGTTGAAATATACGTGTTTGTTGCGCTGTACAACGTTGTCCAGGTTGTATTGTCAACAGATCCTTCTAACCGCCAATTATGAATATGTCCAGTACCAGAATATAATCGTCCTCGCCAGATAGATACCGGAACCGGACATTGAACTTTGATCCAGAAGTTTATTGTTTCGCCTTTGGTTGTCCACTCCTGGCCGCCACCAACAACAAAACCAAAACGAAAAGCATGATTTGGATTATTTCCAGGATATTGCGTTGACGCGCTTACAACAAATCCAGATCGATTATCAAATGCCTCAGAGAGTGTGGAATATATCCGATGTCGTTTCTTATTCATTTTACTCCGCCACCAGAGACACTGTAGACATAAGATTTGTTTGTGGGATCGGATGGATCGACTGGAGAATAATTTGTTGTTAGTTTGCTGTTGCCCATGTCAATAGGACCTGTTAATGTGTCTCCGATTATTTTTTTTCGCATACGCGGCATCAACTGCGTCAGATACAGCCGTGATTGCGGCTGTTTTACCATCATCGACGTACTTTTTATTTGTCAATTCATTATCAGCGGCTGCAACGTACGACGATGTTATTTTGTTAGCTCCCACAGATACTCGCCAGACCATCATGTGTCAATTCATTATCTGCAACATACGACGATGTTATTTTGTTAGCTCCCACTTTCAACTCGCCAGACATTGTGTCGTCGATTATTCTAGCGAAATTACATTTAACAACTCTAACGTTGGTCAGCCAATCATCGTTATTCAGGACTGTATTGTCAAGTTGAGTGTTATAAATTAACTTCTTACCCATGTCAATGCTACCAGTCATTGATCCGCCAGATAAATGCAAATATGAAGTGAATGTTACTTTCAAATTAGTATAACTCACAGCGTCAGAGTCCGCAGCTGGTGGAAAATGTGCTTAGAGACCAGTTACATTATCGTCATTTCTTATGGTTAAGTTGTCGGTCATTGTATCCTCGATTTTCCTTACATTAGCATCATATACTGACCTGAGCTGATTATAGCTTGTTGCTTGATTTTGGTTCACATTTGCCGGAAGAAAATCTTGTTTAAGTCCAATCATCCTTTTGCCCGACTCCATTGTTAAATTACCACTTAAAGTTACGAGATCCGGCGAAGATGTTCAAATGTTGCATTGATAGATTTTTGTAAGACAGCTATTTTTATCTGACGATGTTGAATAAAAATGGATAAATCAAAAAATTGATTTACTAAAAATATTTGCATCAACCAGAGCCGCGTTCAAGGAGAAAGTTAAATAGGAACGTCAATAATAACAAGGTTGATTAATAATCAAGTTGCTTATGAAGAAAAAATGTTTAAAGCAACAAACAATCCTGATGAATTAAGAAGATTAATTTCTGAAATATCACAGCAACAAGAAGAAGCTGCTGCTGAACAAAGAAAATTATCAGAACTTATGGTTAAAAAATGGACCTCGAGGATCAGATATTATTTTATTGAAAAATGCTAGAGTAAAAATAGATTATGATAATGAATACAATTCTTTTGTTAAGAAATATTTGATAAATGAAGGTTTAGGATGCCTTAACAATATTCGCAGGTGGAGTAAAGAGGATTACCAAAAACTTACTAATATTTTACAAACAACAATTGAGGATGGCAGGTCAGCTGATAAGTCAATAAAGAAAGCTAAAAGCGAAACTGAATTATTAGATGCTTCTGCTAAAATCAGAGATGGAATTATCGCATTGGTGATTTATAAAACAGCAGAATAGTATCGAACTAGAGAAAACCCATATTCTGCTGGTTATACATTATTTGATAACTATGACAGAAAAAGAAATAAAAATTACCGGTTGAAACTACTAGATCTGGTGTTAAAATATTTACATCAACCGCGGAAATTGTTGACCGACTAATGCTGTTGATATCATCGAAGGAAGCTGGAAATACGAGTATGGAAATCGACAACGAAATCATTGACATACTTGATCATCTTCGCATAAAAGGGTCATTGTCAACTAGCAAGTACGAGATTTTACACAACGATTTACTGTAACCGTGAAAAATAAAGATGATGTCAACAACATTGTTACTTGATTCCTCACAATTAAACGCCGACACGCAAACTTTTATGTCAATTATAATCCGCCAATACAACTTGATCAAACGCAACAATACGAAATTGGATTAATTTCTGAAACAGCACGGCATTCTATGGCGAATATTAAAACAGGTATAAATAATGATTTTACGTTTCAGTCTGGTGCATGGGTATCTGCCAAAATACCACAGGGCGGGTATAACGTCACTGATCTCAACAAGACAATCAAGGAACTTATTACCAAGAATGGTGGCGTCGCTGACAATTTTGAGTTGACGCCGAACTATGATACATTACGTGCCGGAATCACGTTAAAAATAAATAATTAACTGATTTTTCACAAGCAACAAGTATTGCGTCAGTGCTAGGATTTAACAATCAACAATACGGCTCAGTTGCCGTACAAAAAATATCGTACGATGGTGATGTTCCGGTTAACATAACACAAGTAAATACAATTCTGATAAACTGTTCTATCGCACCAGGATCTTATTCTGCACGAGACAGTCGTGGCCAAACAATTTACATGTTCTCGCCAGACGTTCCTCCTGGTTCGTTAATGCAAGTTAATCCTCGTCAGATCGTATATTATCCTGTTAATCTCGAAAATCAAATATATTTCATTAACATTCAGCTGACAGATTAATCGGGGAGAAAACTTGATCTTAACAATGAGATCGTGACCTACTACTTGCACCTACGCAACACCACGGTTAATTAATTTTGTGAGACAACATTAATAACAAGATGAGACAAGAAACATTTATCGAAGAAAGATCGTAGGAGGATTCTTTGGAAATGTATTTACCAAAATTTTTCAGGCGCTACCGGGCATCGCAAATAAAGTTGCACCAATTGCCGTAGACACATCAAAAGTATTTGCAACTGGCGCTGCATCTTCAGCAGGTACTGCAATATGACAAAAGATCGCCGACAAAATTAAAGGACAATCTGTACCTACCACACAAGATATTGCGCAGGTAATTTCGACGATAACACCAACAGTAGATACAACGCGGGAGTTGATAGCTACAACCAAGAAACTGCTATCGCCCCGTGGAGAACAAACTACGAAAACTAGCATCAGGGACGAGACAACGACCAGACATTGCGGCGTTCTATACGTAGGTGCGACCAGTGACAGTAAAACAAAAATTTTGTCCAGCGATTATAAGATAAATAATGTCAGTTAAAAATTATCTTGACCTTACCGAAGAATTTGGATGCTGATGACGTGGCAACCGAATTCGATTACGTCGAATATCTTGACGAAAATTCTAATGAACTAAACAAGTCTGGTGTCCGCATATTTAACACACGAGACAAAGACAAGTTCTATTGCCGCATAAATCTGTACCTGAAGTACGTGGTCAGATATTAAACGCAGCTAGTGGTAATATTGCAGCTGGAACTGAAGTGGCGCTGGTCAGCAACGGCTGCAGCTTGTTCAGGAGCGCACGATACCAGTTAGCCAATCAAACCGTGGAAGATATTTCAGTGCACTTGCCTGTTTCAGGTACAATTCTTAACATTGTTTCTTTCAGCGAAGGTTATTCCAGATCTGTTGTAACAAACATGATGTGGTTCAAGGACACCGAAACTGGAACCGCTATTTCAAACGAGTTTAAAACCGGAAATGGACTAATTCTAACACCAGGCGGCGCTGATGTAGCAGCTCAACATACAATTGCAGCACTAACAGCAGATGTGGCTGGTGGAGTTCTTGTTGCAAATGCAATAAGAAGTGTACTTGGTAATGCATAAAGAATGATAACACAAACTCAGAGATGTGAATGTGAATGCAATCGAGATCTTTGTCTCGAGCAGGATAAAATTGTAACTTACTGCCAACGCTGTAATCGCCGTGAAGTAATCGGAAGCGGCATTGATATACACAAACTTATTGGTAAATTACCATAACCAAAAGGCGGCTGGATATTGCCAGGATATGAGTAAACCGGGCCGTATAATCTGCTTAATGAACAGTTGAACGAGCGCTATAATCAATTGACAGGATATGAACCTTACAACGCCGTTGACGCTATAGTGATGCGTCATGACATGTGTTATCGCGATAACGAGCAGGATAAACCAGGTTGTGATGCGGTCATATTAAACGAACTGCATGACATGAAACCCACAGGTATGAGAGAACGCGTTGATAGAAAACTAGTACAAGGATTAATTGGAGCAAAGTATAAACTCGGACTCGGAGAGTCTCGGCTCGGTGGATTATATGATGATGGAGTGCTGCGCACTCTAGCAATTGAACTTCACAAACTTCAAAAGAAAAGTTTCCGCGACATAAGGTTGTTGCAAATTCCGTTGATGACATTTGCGCGAAAGACTTAGTAGATATGTTTAATATTGAACAATACAACGGCGACAAGAAATATTTGTTTAACGTGATTGATGTGTTTGGTAAATGCGCGTTCAGTGTACCTGTGCTCGATAAAACTGGAACGTCAATAACAGATGCGCTAAAACAAATCGTCGGCAGCGAGCGACGACCAAATAAAATATGGGCTGACCATGGCACTAAGTTTTTCAGTAAAAGGTTTGAACAGTTTCTGAAACTAATATCAGTAAATACGTTACCGGAAATGAGGGAAAGAGTGTTATTGTAGAACGATTTAACCGTACGTTAAGCGAAAAAGATACACAAACACTTTACAGCAAAAACCACAAACAGATACATTGATGATTTGTAGAAGATTGTATCTGATTATAATAACACCAAACATAGCACAATAAAAATGTTATGAAACGATGCGATTAAAAATCCGATACTGGCAAATAAAAATATGTACCGACGACACAAGTTTAAGGTACATGATCGAGTCAGAACTTCCCTGACAAAAAAAGAAAACATTCGAAAAGTGATTTACCAGAAGCTGGACCGAGGAAGTATTTGTCCTTGATAAAGTTCTAATGACAATTCCAGTAACTTACAAATCAAAAGATTTGTTGGGCGAACCAGTAATTGGTAGCTTTTACGAACAGGAGCTACAGCGAACTGAAGAAGATATATTTATTATTGAACGAGTAATCAGAAGGCGAGGAAAACAGAAGTGATAAATTAATAATTGGGTGCCGACATCAAGTATTAAACTCTCGTAAATTCATTGTAAAATTTGTTCGTATCGTTGAAGAACAGTTTTACATTTTACAGGAGCACACAGCGATATCAAATACTTTTTTCTATCAGATTCGATAGACATCAGATTCAGGATCATAACAAATACGATATCAAACTTGACACTTTTCGGTTGACCAGGTATCGACAAATTCATGAACGGCTTTAGCATTTGCCAGAACACTTGATGTTCTGCAACAGTAAAATCAAATTTTGATATTTTTTCGCCAGATGATATTTAATATCATATCTGCCGGTTGACAATCTTCCGTAAGATTGTTTTTATCAATAACAATATTGTCAGTGATTGTGGTGTAGTTTACTGTATTGTCGTCGCTGTCATCATGTGTTAACAAACTAAAATCAATTCATCTTTGATATTGTTGTCGTTGTATTTAACAACAACTGGTTTTGGTTCGGCAATAATGATTTCATCATCGTCGTTATAAATATCTGCCAGGCGTTTCGTCAGATCCATATTAAATTAACTTTTGTCTAATAGTTAAAAATAAATGAAAGATATTCGATATCACATAATCGCATATATCACAAACAAAGACAAGCTCTAAGAGGCAATTCGCGAGGCTTTTCTCAGTGACGGTAACACTATTACCGTCAATTTGATTATTGAGCGAGATGGAAGAGACAAACTGCTCCTAACAGAAAACGAAAAAAATTAGTTATTTTGGAAACTTACAGTTGCCGTTGTGTACGACTGGGAAGCAATCATGCATTATGCTCACTTGTGTATCAGCCGAAAAGAATTAACACGAATTTTAATATATGTTTAGTTGTCATATCTGAAGATGATTCTGTTAAAAGTTGATTGTGATGTTGCTGATTTTATTTGAATATCAGCTACTAGTTTGACTGAATTAGGATTAATTTTAAAATGTTTTCCTGCAGCGTTGATTGACTTAAACTTAATTTCTTTGTTTGTTTCAAGATTTATTGAAATAACAGGTTTCGCTGGACATCTAAAATTAACACCACCACCTCGTTCTTTTCTGACATTTTCTTTGAGTAACTAGCTCAATATTTCCCAGACGATTATCTGTTTCAATTCCATTGATGTGATTAATCACGAATCCGCTGGAAATAGGACAATTAAATACCTCAAATATCAAACAATGAGATCTGTAACAAACTCTGTTTTAATACCTCGAACCACCACATGCAATTAACAACTTTGAGCTAGTTTTCCTGATACTTTTTTAGATCTGATATTTCGAATAAATCCCTGATAATTAGCTTCGCAAAGATTAAATACCGGATGAGATTGATACTCATTTTGCAATGATAAATTCGCAATGTTGTCGTCGGTAAATTCACCGTTAACATGATAAACACGCATGCCTTCCGGAACATCTCCACAGAATAAAGTTTAAATAAAATCTTTTCGAAAGATTTCGTTATATTCTTCATCTTTTCCTTTTCCTTTTATTTTATTACAAGCTGATGTTTTCTTACCGAACGGAATTTTAGTTTTATTGTTAATAACCGAGCCCAGTATATTGCCGGACCAGTCTGGATAATCATCATGTTCGTAATATATCTCTTGCTCAGTAGTACTTATCATTGGTCGTAAATTTTCCATCTCTTCCATATTCATTATCTATTTGTTTAATTGTACTTATTTTAATGTCAAATTAGAAATTTGTAAAACCTAATTAAATACCATTTTGAAATTGCGAGATATCACAAAAAAAAGAGCTTAATTAATCCAACTAAAATTGCAACTGCTTTTATTGGTTTTGATAATAGTTGGAAATTCGACAACCATGCTGTGTTAACAAACTTTTCATTGACTAATCTTTTTCATCTGCTTCACCCGACAATCAAACGTGAACTCGACAAGCACAAGGTACTAAAAGTTTTGGTTTAGTATCATGTGCTGTTATCAAAGTTACACGCATCATCGCAAGGCGATGTCGACGAAAAACTTGCTGATCCGTACATCGGGACAAAATCTAAACGTGTATTACCAGGTACAGATCTTCGATTGTTGTCGGACGAGATTCATCAGAAAATAAAGAAAAAGATCGAAGAATATACTGCATCCGGTTCTGGGTGGAAGTTTGAGGCGATTTCTGAGATTCTGTTTCACACGATGAAATATAATTCATTGCGCGGAAGTTCATATGTTGATGTGCCAACGAAAATCAAAAACAAAAAAATGTTGCATTAACGTTAAAAACACCGATGATATTATTATGCTGCGTTATTTCCAGCAGAAAAAGATGCCGATAGAGTTACCAAATATATTCCGTATATTTCAAGATTAAACGTTTCCTCGATAGAATTTCCCGTTGCAGAAAATCAAATACCAAATTTTGAGCAGCAGAATAATATTTCAGTAAACGTATTTGTCGTTGATAAGCGCGATCAAATATATCCGGGCTATATTTCTGCTAAAGCGTCTCAATCAACGACAAATTTATTGTTTTATAAAAATCATTACGTGTGGATTAAGAATGTTAACGGGTTGGTCGGAAAGCAATACAATAAACATCGAGAACAAAAACATTTTTGTTATCGTTGTTTACACGGTTGCGCTGGGTGAAAAAGAGTTTTAAAAAAAAACAAAAAACAAAAAAACAAAAAAAACCATTTACAATACTGCTCGGACATACAGCGAATAACAATGCCTGAACGAGGCAAAAATATGTTACAGTTTAAAAACTTCTGCCAGATGATGAAAGTTCCGTTCGTGATTTACGCCGACTTTGTATTCTGCAGCCTGTACTTGGTATTGGAAATAATCCTTGCCGATCAAGTACATAGTTTATCCAAACCAATCAAGATTTATCGTGGACCAGATCCTGCACTTTGGTTACTAAATAAACTTATTAACGAAGTTGACTCTATCTCTGACAAACTAAAAAGAATTTCTCCGATGGCGTAGTAGACGCAACAACAATAAAAATAATTTGAAACCGCAGAAAATTGTCACATTTGAGAATTGCCGCTGAATGACGATCGAGTCAAGGATCACTGCCATTTGACAGGACAGTATCTTGATGCTTCTCATGATAGTTGTAATTTACGTTATAAATACCCTGAATTTATTCCTGTTGTGCAACACAATTTCCGTGGATACGACAGCCATATTATCGTAGAAGCTTTCGGTGATACCGAAATCCGAGAACGTTTAAAATTAAATGACGACGGAAGAATAACGTGTATTCCGAACAATTTTGAGAAGTATATGTCAATTACGTTTGGAAAATTAAGATTCATCGACGGCCTACAGTTTATGGCAGCAAGTCTAGAGGAGCTTGTTCGTGGTTGCGGCGAGTTTAGTAACCTCGAAAATCATTTCGGTGAACGATCAAGTTTGCTTAAACAAAAGGCATATTTCCTTATCAGTATCTCGATGACTGGTCAAAGTCTGATGAGAAATCATTACCTGATCGATCTGTTTTTTTTATTCAGCGCTGAAGAACGAAGAAATATCTGAGCGCGAATACGAATATGCGAAATCAATTTGGAATAAGTTTGATTGTAAAACGTTTGGCGATTATCATGATTTATACCTTGCCAGTGATGTTTTATTACTCGCTGACGTATTTGAAAGTTTTAGAAAGGTCAACTACAGCAGTTATGGACTTGATCCTTGTTGGTATTACTCTGCGCCGGGATTATCATGGGATGCTCTGTTAAAGTTCAGTCGAGTAAAACTAGAACTGTTAACAGACGACGACATGTTTACTTTTATCGAGTGGGGCATTCGCGGTGGAATCGGTGTTATAATACAAAGTACGCTGCCCCAAATGACAAGTATATGCCATACTTTAATCCTGACCAACCGTCGAAATATATTATTTATCTTTAATCTAATAATCTTTACGAATATGCAATGTCAGAGCCGATGCCGGTTAGTGGATTTCGGTGGATAGGTCCCGATCAATTTCTACGAGAAACAGAAAACAAATACCAAACGCCAACGGTGTCAACGATGTTTCTCATTTTGTTGGAGTCGATTTGGATTGAGTTGCACGATCTTCATAATGATTATCCTTTTTGCGCAGAATCAATGTTGATCGATTATAATTTATTATCTGAAGAACAACAAACAATAGCTGGCGACAGAAAAAAATCAATGGTCTGTAAGTTAGTTCCAAATTTGCTGGATAAGCGAAATTACGTTATTTATTATAAAAACTTAAAACAAGCAGCAGATGCTAGACTAGAATAACATAAAGTTCAACGCGTATTAAAGTTTAATCAATCCCTGAGGATGAAAGGTTACATCGACTCAGATACAACAAGATGAGCAGTAGCTGTCACAGACTTTGAAAACAACTTCTTTTAGCTGATGAATAACTCTGTTTTTGGTAAAAACTATGGAAAATATAAGAAAGCGCGTCAACATAGAAATTGTCAATAACATTGACCGACGAAACAAACTTGTTGCCACTGATGATTTTGTCAGCATGAAAATATTTAACGAAAATTTGATTGCGGTACAACGAAGAAAAACAAATATAAAGTTGAGTAAACCGATTTAGGTTGGCACTGCCATACTTGATTTGTCAAAGTGGCTGATGTATGATTTCCACCACAATTTTGTCAAGTCTCAATGGCCCGGTGCTAAAATGCTATTTACCAACACTGACTCGTTGATGTACGAGGTAACTGTTATGATATTTATCAAGAAATCTATGATAAACGCGAACTGTTTGATTTGTCAGATAATCCACGTGACAGTGGGTTTTAGGATAATACCAATGAGAAAGTAATCGGTAAATTCAAAGACGAAACAAATTTTATTGTAATATTACATTTCATTGGATTACGATCAAAAATGTATTGTTTGAAATTAATAAACGAGCGAGTAAAGAAACGGGCAAAAGGAATTCCTCGATGATATGTTGAAAAACAATTTGGTTATAAAGATTACGAATACGCACTTGACGGAATGTTAGTCATGTTCGGATAATGGCAATTCGAACAAATCATCATAAACTAGAAACTAATGATGACAAACGTTATTGCGAAAAAGGAATAGATACTTTAGCGCTTGGTCATTATTAAACACGTAAATGAGACCTTCTTGATATACTGATAGGGTATGAAATTTTATCTAAAACTAATTTTTAAAAAATGTTTGAAACATTGACAGTGACAGATAGCAGCATCCGTAAGATTAAAAATATTTTACTTGACAATAAACCGTTGACAGTTGAAATAAACAATGAAATTTCTGGAATTTGCTTTAGTAAGATTGATAAACTTAAACTTTCATTGATTCGATCTGCAGACTCTGAATATTTCAGTTATCTCGAGCAGTTAAGATCAGAATTATCAACGCGGTATAATAAGTTCCATGATCCGATCAGTCAACAAAAATATACTAAAATAACAAAAAACATTGATCGGTCAGAAGTGTATTCTGCTGATAGGAAATATCGACTTAACAGAATCGCAATAAAAGATTTATTCTAATCTCGAAGACGAGTGCATGGACAGATAAAGTTTTGTCTTTACCATCATGATAATGAAATATTTCTGATATCAACAGTTGAAACATGAACGATAGGTGAAGAAATATAAATAAGTTTTATATCTAATGGTAAAGTATAAAACTGTATCTAAAACAAACCAAAAAAAATCCGATGATAGCAATTTATAGTAGTAATGATATTTGGGTGTTTCTAGCGAGGAAACCCTAAAAATCACCCAAACAGGTACGTTAGCGTGAATTATCATAAGCATAATCACCACGATGGATCTCCATCTGGCCAGGTACTGGCGGTGACGTGTCTCTAGGGGTGGCGGCAAAATGACGACTTTGTACTTGTTTGGGTGATTTTTTAGGGTCACTGAGCCAGAAACCCCAGATATAATTACTACTAGGGCGAGCGTGTTGTGCAGACGAGTAAGCTTAATCTTCTAAACTTCGATTCTGGAGTAAGTTTAGTATATAATGATAGGAAAACATAATAATAACAAAATTTTATTTTCCTACATTAGTAGCGGATATATTTTTTTCATCTTGTGGTACGAAAAACTATCTATTTTGAACTTGTGGCTTCGACATTTGTTAAATATCATGTTTTTGGAACCACATGATGCAATGTACCCGGTATTAACGTAGGACGAGAAAATATCATATCCAAGTTATATGTATCCTAACTGTAATCACAATATGCGTTCTTGGTATGACGTAAAAAAATACAATGCGGTTTTCTGGTTCCCCTCAAAACATACCTGTTGAGCCGCCCCGTAAAGCCGTAAGAGTCGATGACTGGCAGCAGGAGAGTGGTAGCTTAGTGGTTAGCGTACCAAACTCGCAACCGAAAGAGTGTGGGTTCGAATTCTTCATCAGATCAGCCTGGGTTGGCTATCATGGTGTGGCGTTCATCTTACTTTACTTCACTTTCCGTAGCACTGCATAAGCTATTTGGGTTGCTGTGCCGAGCAACACCAAAACAAACCGATGTCAGGCCGAACGTCCTAAATGCTTGTACATTCTCGCTCGTTTAAGGCTGCACGTTGACACGTTGCCAACCCATCAGATCATTAGGCATTCCCACAGCTATATGTTGATATATCCGCGGTTTAAATACAAACCGTGACATGTGATGCATCTCGTTTTCATGGTGTGAGTAAATTTGTATATAATTTACTAATGATGTAAATAGTTATAATTATATATTAAACTCAAGGAGTTGCTAACATTGCAAACAAAATACATGTAACTGGCAGATGATATTGCGTGTTCACTGCGTTCTCTCACAAGGCATGTTTAGATTATAGGTTTCACAGTCTGTCTCGTCTAGACACAAGTCAGCCCCCAAACCTGTATTGATACTTTGGTCGTCTGGGGTGTGACCTCGCCTGTTCATGGACGATATCTAACTATGCATGCATGTACATCAGCCATGGACGATATCTCACTTTGCATGGCTGTACAACAGCCATGGACGATATCTTACTTTGAATGCGTGTACATCAACCATCGACGATATTTCACTTTGCACGTATGTACATCAGCCATGGACGATATCTCACTTTGCATGTGTGTACATCAGCCATGGACGATATTTCACTTTGCATGCATATACATCAGATATGGACGATATCTCACTTTGCATGTGTGTACATCAGCCATGGACGATATTTCACTTTGCATGTGTGTGCATTAGCCATGAAAGGTAGACATTTTTTCACAGTAATTGCAATTTAACTCAGATTGAGAGCATTATTACATTACGTTTATTAATGCAATGGATTAAGATCATGTTGAAACTTAATTACATTGATATTGATATATTTGGAAAGACATGTTATAATTACTAAATATAGAACACAAATTAATCTCTAGAAAACTCATTTAATTACAAAGATAAACCTATCGTACCTTTCTCTAGCTTAAAAAAAGAAGAAAAAAATGAACAATAAACATATAAGTAAATATTATTTGAAATTAACGAAATTTTGATAAAATATTATCAATCATTTTAGATAGATTTTTTAAAATACCAAGTTTCTCAGAAGACAATAAATCTTTAAACTTTGGTACATTTGATCTCGTATAGAAGTGTTTGGGTTGTAGTTGCTTTCTTTGCTTTCGGAAATAGCTAGAAGATAATGAAATTCATCAACCACATTGTTTTGCATGCAAAGTGTACACAATCTTTGATATACAGCCAAATTTTCCCATCTTCCTTTCTCTATATGTAAACAGTGATTAATGTTCGAGATTTTGTTATATTTGCTTTGTATATTTTATAGGTCTTTTAGCAAATAATGTTCTTATTTGAATTCATTTTTAAAAATTATATATGTATCAGTTTTTGTCGAGGTAGTAATGGATGATCCCCATTTTTGCATAAACTGATCATGAAGTCTTTCCTAAAATATTGTATCTAGCCAGTATTTGTTGGGAATGCTTTGATTGGCCCAAATAAATTGAAACCCAGTTTCCGATAGGATGTTCCGAATATTCTCAACCCATCTGCTTCTGCCTAGACCATTATTATAATCATGCAATAGCCTCAGATAAATGACATAACAGTTTCGTTTGTTTACAATTAATGAAATTTACAGAATAGCCAACCATTCTCCTTTTTATTTGTAAGTGTGGCGGGAGCGGGGTTCTACCTGCTCACCATAAGTATATACCGTTCCATCATATCTAATCTTTCAAAAAACCCAGATATCAGCAGCATATGCGAGAATTGGAACTATTGTCATATGAAAAGTTTTAGCTGACAGTGAACAGGCAAGTTCAAATTTAATAACCTATTCTTACGAAGGTACGTAGCCTTCCTGACTTGGCTAATTAGTTTCTTTATTTCCAACAAATATCTACCATTTTAGGTATGGCCAGCCCTTAAATATTTATAATTTCTGAAAATTTCAAGTTCCGAATCTCCTAATTTAACTTCACATTTTTCTGTTTCTGGATTTACCAAAAATGATAATTTACATTTTGCTTGTGTTAGTGATAAGTTTATATTTTAGACAGTAAAAAAAGAATACGTCAAGGTTATTTTGCACATGTCTTGGATTGTCTGAAAATGCAACGGTTTCGTCTACATAGAGTAAAACAAATAGTTCTAAATATTTTACTCTCTCTCTCTCTCTCTCTCTCTCTCTCTCTCTCTCTCTCTCTCTCTCTCTAGTAAATCAACTGTTTATTCTCAATGTCATTTATGAACAGGGGAAATAATGCAGGAGAAAGGTTCTCGCGTTGTTTAGCTCCTTGACTACAAGTGAATAGCTCTGATTTCTTTCCATTGTGGAACATACAAGACTTTACATCCATATACATATTCATTATGATCTTGAGTATTTTCCCATTTATACCAGTGGTAATAGGTTTCCTCCATAAGCCAACTCTCCATACCTGTCGAAAGCATTATAAAAATCCCCAAAAGTACAAAACAATGGTTTATGTCTTCTGCTTAAAAGATCTATTATGGAATTCAACACAAACGTTGTGGAGTATGCTTGTTGAAAACCTCAAATACTAAATTGATTTCTTCTAGAAAAAGCGAATTCTATTGTTAAGAACAGCGTTAAATACCTTACCAAGACAACTCAGTAGAGTTATTAGCCAGTAATTGGTAGGATCTGATTTATCTCCCTTACTTTTATATATCGTTTAACCCTGTAGTCAAGGTTGCTGTATTTAAAATCAAGTTTTAAAAAAACTTACAAAAAAGTGAAGAAAAACTTCCACTGTACATTTCAATATTCATTCAAGATGGAATCTTCACCAGGCGACTTAGATTTCAAATTCCTCAGTACTCTGAGTATTTCCTCTGAAGAGATTGGTTCATTTAGTACTGTGTAGTGTTCTATATTTAATGGTTACTCATCTACCGTGAAAGTTACAAAATTATGAATATCGGAGGGCATTGGACAAAAATCATGAACACAGAATTGTTTGATGGAATTATAACCTTTTACAGTGGAAACTAAATAGTCTATTACACTTACACCTTACTTGTACATTTGCTTAGTCCTTGTTAAATCCTATTCTTGAGGTAGCTATTTACATATTGCAATTTCTGCATAGTTCCAACATTCGATTACCACAGCTAGTTGGCCTCTTTTTATCACGGGTATGTCTTTTCATTGCGACACCATTATTGCTGAGTCGCTGTACATCATTAAGGTAATCAGAAGCGATTTCATCAAATTTATCAGCGTTGTCAGTATTGGTTGTTAATGTAAAGAAATCATCTATATCTGAAGTCCAGCTGTTCCAGTTATCTAACATGAACACGTGCTGAGTTTCATAAGTCTGACAAGTAGCTCATCTTCATTTTCATCCAAAGCATCTAACGAAGAGTAATCTCAACCTTCGGGACGTTTATAAAAAATTCCAAATATTAAATCATCTTTTATTTTGTGCAATTCTTTTGAAATTATAAACAAAAAAGTGTGTTCAGAACTGTTATATAGAAGTTCTATATATTTACTAATTGATTTTTTTCACAAGCAGAGTTACGCCACCCGAGGTACGTTTGGTATTGTGTCTAACTTTCAAACGTTTAATCTCATGATTTTCAAAACTAATTTCATCCAATTCTAAGTTTTGTTCAACAAAATATATAATATCAAGTTGCTTATGAAATGATTGAATTCTGGATAATTTAACTTACTTTTAACCATATGCATTCAAAAGGAGTTGATCTTACATTGTTTTCGTTTTGACATGGATCATCAAACTGAGTTATTTGTCTACAGCATCCACACTGGCAACCCTTAACGATAGATATTGCTTCATTCAGGGTTGCTCCTACTTCAGTCTTTGTGGTCATGCTTGATCTAGCATCGTCACTGATTAATTAATTACCGCTCTACGGACAAAAGGTTAATCGAAAATAAAAACTTAATGACCCTACTTCTTTCTTCATATAATTTTTAATACTGTGGGTTAGCAGGTTAGAATAGTATTAACAGTATCAGTTAGACTTACTTGAAGTTTATCAGAATACATGCATGCCGCATCTATAAATTAAACTTTTTTGAAATGCGTATTAAACCCGTATCTTTCGACTTTCTATTACTGACTATTGCTTATAATCTTTTTCACCTGTAGGCTAGCATCACTGCATGAAAACAGGGACGTAACAGTTGATTTTTAAGAGAGAAAGAAGGAAATACAGACAGATATACAGTCAAAAGACAATCAAGGAATAGGAGAGGCGCTGGATGGACACATATAAAACTTCAGAATCTCTCCGTCTGTCTCTGTTCGTCGCTCATTCCCTCTGTCCGTCTATTGATATAATGATCTGCTAATTTAAACACAACATTCGTCTAGATAGAGACATCCATCCTTTCATGTACACATATACGTACAGATGTACGCATTTCCGACCGACTGACTGATTTATCACTAGAACGAACGATAATACATTGCATTTGTATTAAACTATTTACAGTCAGAACAGCTTTGGAAATGTGAACGACTCTTCCATCGTCCCCGTCCCTGTATATGTATATTTTAAGTCACGAAATCAGAATGTAATGAACGGAGTTGCAAACCCTAGCACACGACACTATTCAATCCTAGTTCACACGTACCTTATTTACTTGCTTATTAGTCGTGTCAAACTGCAGAAAAACAAAGATCCTGATCTGCCATAGTATAATGCACCTGCAAACCAGGGTTTATGTTGTTTGTTCTACTGTTTACTCTTAACAAACTACACAGGACGAGGTCTGTCGGCACATTATGTGATGGCAGATCTGGGTCTGTGCAGTTTGCTGTTGGAAGAGACTTTTTTATCAGTGAGTACAGATGGTACTATAATAATGAAAACCTGACACTGCAGAAGCGGTAGAGCAACTTGGGTGCGTTCAGGTAGCATAGTGTGATAATAAACAGTGTGATATTGTACCCTCAGGATTTGTTTCGTAAAGTGGATATTTAAAAAAAAGGTTGGTAAACCTTTATTATTTTATAAATTGATTTTTCTGATAATAGACTAAATATGCATCTTTTTCTTTTTGACCTTATTTATTTTTTCTGCGCGACTTTTTATAAGAAATGTATAAAGGGCGGCAAGTTTGTGTTACTAAAATTGTGTCCTTATTTACGTATCTGTACAACTAATTATAAGAAATGTATAAGGGATGGCAAGTTTGTGTTATTAAAATTTTATCCTTAATTATTTATCTATATAACTATTTGAAAGAAATGTTTAAGGGATTGCAAGTTTGTGTGATTAATACTCATGCATACATGACATCGGATACGTAATTTTGGTACGGCAGTGGAGGATCTTTATTGGGTGTGGGTTCAGTTGACTTACCACTACATTCCCCCCCCCCCAGCTGAATAGTGCAGTTTACGCAGCCACCCCATTTCAAAATCAAACCTCTCTTGAAAAATTTTATCCGCCTCGGTAGAGGTTTTGCACAGAGAGAGAGAGAGAGAGAGAGAGAGAGAGAGAGAGAGAGAACTCTCATATACAGCTTTGGCATCAAAATGTTTTGCCTGTTGTTGGCTGTTTTAACTTCTATGTACTAAAACTGACGTTTGCTTAGACTGAGATGAATTAATATGGTGCCTTTAACTGACTGAAATATTAGTACATAATATATCTATTGTAAAATCAGAGTGAAACCCTTAAAATATTTACAATATTTGTTGCCTCCTTTCATAATTCATTTCAGAAAGAATTTAATGAGTATAACGTGTATATGACTCAGCGAGCGTTTGTATATAGCGGCTGCAATGCGTTTTGATGCAATGGCAAACTTTTAGCGGTAGATACGGAGCCAGTTTAGTATCGTTTAATGTGAACATTTGCGGAATTCCTAAGATATATCTTAAGAACAGAGAGAGGTTTAAGATAATTTAATTTTTAAAACTTTTTATGCATTTTATGTTTGGTTTTTTTTAAATCAGATCCCAAAAGTCTACTTCTTACAGGGGATTATTAATTATAAATTAATGCATCGTCTGTTTTTCGATCGTTTATTTATTAATTCAGTCAACCAAGTAATCAGTGTAATATGTTTTTAAAAAATTCCGAGTATTACAGAATTAAATAATCAAAGGCATACACTAACAAAAATATTTAAGCAATTAAAAGTGAATTTCTTTTAAAAAAAATTAAACAAATACCTAAAATATAATCATTAATTTCCTACTTTTTGTTTTTTTTTATAAATATGACAACAGATACAAAACAACAACTGAGAGCAGATTTAGTGTACACGTGGTGTTGGTACCTAATGGATTCACTCCTGACCTAGCGTTTCCTTCGCGACCAATTCACCGACAAATAGGTCCGTCCAGACTTATTACATCGAGGTTATGTTACAACAATTAAAAAAAAATGCGTTCCCATAAATAATAAATGCTTCATATTTATACTTAATAACATTTTTAAAGCAGCGTGACCATTGTTGTGTCTGATGAAATGAGTAACCCATATTAACATTGAGGTTCTAGGTTAATAAAGTGGTGCGTCATTAACAGTTATGTCTTTTGTGATTAGTGATACTTTATATCATGGCGGAATATTTAATACAAAACGCCCAAAGACCGCTTTGTTTCACTGTATATAAGCATTCTTAAATTTCTGAATTTCAACGTTTATTCTACCGTACTAAATTTATTGGGGCAAATAATAACATAGATTTTGGTGTTGGAGGTCAACATTTCAAGAAGAAAGAAAGAAAGAAAGAAATAAAGAAAGAAAGAAAAAAGACATGAAGAAAGAAAGAAATGATTGAAGTTGTACATTCATTAACACATGTAAAGATGGAACTCTAAGTTCAAAATATCATACAACAAACCTGGATAACACAGAAGGACAAGTAAGTTTGTATTTTGAGGGATGGGAGATATTTGTAAGAAGTAATTTTGAATATTTTCGCAGTATACCAGTTATATCTTGATACGAAATAACATATATAGTATATACTTGTGTGTGTGTGTGTGTGTGTGAGAGAGAGAGAGAGATGTGGGGGGGGGGCTATGGAAACTTACTGTTGGTACAATGACAAAGTCGAGGTATACAGCCGGAGAACACAATTCGCGCTCGCCAGTTTGAAAAGAACGGCTAATATTAAGTTTAAAGTGCTTTTCTGCGTCTAAAAGGGCGTCATGCGATTTTAATTAAAATGTTTTTCAACATAATCATAATCTAACTCCCGCTGCAGTGAAAAGGACAAAGATTTGCAAGTTGGTGGTTGTAATTAAAGTCTGGGTCAAAAAAGCATCTTATAATTTGTCCCTAAGATAATATTTACAGACCTGTTGAGGATCACCAACTTAAATATAGATTATATGTGAATTAAACAATGTTAAGCAAAGAGCAATACTATCGTATATGTGAAACGAATAGGATATTGTTCAGCAGTGTATAATTATGTGTGGATAGGCTGAATGGTGAAAAAGTAGCACTTTATATTACGGGATTACAAATACAGGAGCAACTTGTATAAAAACCTGATGTAAAACTTCTTTGAATTTTAGTATGTTTAGCCATTCAGGTATGAAAATTAGCATGTTTATACACTCAGGTATGAAAAAAATTTGATCATATAAAAAGTGTCAGAAAATAAAATTTATATTTTCAAGCACTTTTGAATTAAATATTGTACTTCATAAAGTAATAGGTATCTAACAGCTACAAATATGCCTTAAAATTTGTCATTTCAGATGAAGTATGTGTGCGTTTCAAAATAATTAATGTACTCTCTGTCAGTCCCCTACCCCACCCCACCCCCCAAAACGGTAGCGAGGTGAATCTTCACCGCACATCCATGATTTTATCATTGACGTCATAACTGATATATGCCATTTAAGTAATATTAATTGATGAGAAGGGTTAATTTTCTTAGTATATATCCTTTTAGCTCATGCAGCTTGATTTACCTCCTTTGTTTTGTGACATATATATGTCTTTCAAAGTATGATATCATGTATTTTATTATAATTAATTTTGAAATTCCTGCGATTAGAAAACAGATCCAGGGGAAAATGGATATCGGCTCTTTCACATTGGCAGAAAACAATGCAAGTATTACCTATACAATATGTTTGAAGGCTGGCTATATTCAATTTATTGTTTGATTTGAAGAAGAAAAAAAAAGCTTTTTGAAAACGTTTAGTATCAATGAGGAGGAGAAGTACGTGAGACAGTCTTTGTCAGGTAGTCAATTTCGGGGCGATCACTGCCATCTCACTTCAGTCCGCGTGAGTTCGAGTCTCCGGCTCCGTCACTGTGAGCATATGAGAAAGCTTGCCAGTAGCTTCCCGTGCGTCAGTGGTCCTTACCAGGGTTTTCCCGGTTTCTTCCACCAGTTTACTGGCCGTTATATATAGACTATCATGTGCTGAAAAATGGAGATAAACTCGTAACATACATACATGTATACATACATACATACATACATACATACATACATACATACATACATACATACATATATATTTTCGGTTGCGAGAAGTTATTTGCAGAAGGCAGTGCTTTCTTTGATAGAGTGATTGACACTTTAGAGGCGAGAGACATGATTGCCTTATTCAATCATGAAGATGATATATTGTTATAAACACTTCTTGGAGCTGTTTGCCGTCTGTCGATGACGATGTAAGGAATAGACTAATGTTGTTGACTGCGAGCGGTATGGCTTCTTTTTTTACAATAAAATGCATGTCCTGCATACAACCAGCATGTCCGAGCATAACTGCAAAAAATGCAGTATATTATCGCTTATGAAACTGAATCTGTGCAAAGTCTTGTCATGAAAGTCTGCGAATCTTGTATAACAACCCACGGAAACATAATGCCTATTGGTTCATATATAGTAATTATCGTCGACTCTTTTCCCTTAATCCACAGGGGGGCTTCTTCCCTGTAATTGCTACTTTGATTAGAATCTCGCCAATTAATTTTGTCACTGTTTACTGTACAAAAGATATTTGTAAATTATCCTTTACTACATTCATCAGATCGTACTGAGGAATATTTTGATCTCTCTTGTCCCCCTTTGATTTTACAGGTATATTTGTCCTGAGAGTCATTAGCTTACTGTAAAGTATGTATTATTCAAGAAAAGCTTTCAAATAAGAAACTAAATCTCATTAATAATTATCCACATCTATCGCGAATCAAGAAAGACACATAATGTTATCATCGGTATACATGTCCTTATTGTTGTTACTCTAAAGGTAATCAAAACGTTTCAGTAAGAAATTGAAGTATATTATCAATTATACCCTATGTACACAAAGTAAACATTCATTGTTTGTCAATAGATTCCACGTGTACAGTGCCGATATATCTAAAGATATATTTGCGTGGCCATACCTAATTAGATATTACACTTTGTAATTTGATAGTTTCCTTTTATAGTTTGTAATGTTATTCAGTGCCGTGTTTCAGGACCACGCGTTATACTGGCTTTGTTAAACCTGATACTATTTCTGTTTACTAGGAAATAATGTCAGCCAGCCAACAATGAATACATACATACATACATACATACATACATACATACATACATACATACATACAGACAGACAGACAGAAGACATACAATAGAATATTCATTTTTTTATGCAAGTACTGGAGCTTAAAGTTGAATATGCTATCACTACCTTACCGATGAGAAGAATGAGATAGTAAATGCAAGCTGCTAATTGACTGTATCTGCCGAGAGTTTTTGCGGATATCATTCTGATAAGTTTCATTTTCAAAAAGAAGTAGTCGTACTGTTAAAATAAAAACATGTATGGTTTGCCAGTAAGAATGTGTAATTCATACGGGAACTAAGTATAACCGAAATTAAAACGAAATTTGTGGCATACGGGTATTTTGCAGTTGTTTCTGTTTTCTTCTATTTTTTAAAGAAGTAATTCACGTGGGGTAGAGGCTTTCCAAGCATATCAAGCATCGCACATCAACGCTATATACTGATATTATGTAGATGTCAGCACCTTGAAAAAAGACTGGACTTAGTTAAAAAAGCATTGATGAAATATGTTTTCCTCATGTCATAAATGGTGTAAACGTTTTTAAAGGCGTTGTCCATATCCACATTCCACTATGTATTCAGTACTTCTCCCGATTCTATGTATGTATGTCACCTGTCCACAAAATAGTTAGTTGAAACTTAAAAGTATACAGAAAACAATTTCTCATAGCAGAACAGACTGTGCGTGAATAGTTAGCTGTTATTTGTTCTACGAACTTCGTTTATTAAAAATAATATTTTCTCCACGATTACAAGAAAGTGGACGATAATGCCGTTTGGGTCGCATTTATGGGTCACTCTCACCTTCAGCGTGCCCTGCTTGTTATTTAATTATTTATTTTGAGCTCATTTAGTTTGGGGGGTTTTTTTTAGTTTTTTTTTAATCACAACAGTTGTGAGTGTTACCATTTAATTCCTTTAAATTAGTACAATGATTGCTTTTCAAAATTATTTTCTTCTTTATATAAAAAGTAATCATTTGGATGCAACATTTGATATGGAATCATTAGCTATATGATAATCCCATTTTTCTTTTGGATTCTTGTACTTTATCGACAAGTCATCAGTTCTGGTACTGATATCAGATGCTGAGGCAATGTCACTGTTTTCATTATCATTATTCTAACTGCATTCTTTTCCGGCTCAACGGGCGTATTCACATTCATTGGTTTTCAGAACTCTGTCAAGTAATCTTAATCAGTAAGAAGCTTGCCACATGACCTGAATGAAAATAATCAAGCCTTTCAATGAGTTAATGAATTTTTACAACGCGTTGTTGATGTCTACATACAATCGGGGTTTCGAATTTTACCATGCTAAAAGGTAGATGGGCGCAGGCTGGAGAAAACACCCACTATTCAGTGCCCTTATAAAATGTACAATAATCAATCAAGCACTGTTGGATAGGGTTACGACAAAGAATTAAAAATTACTTTGTAGAGAAGAACAATATCGAACATTTCCAACTACAACTAAAGCATATTACGAACCTCAACGCTTCAAAAATATAAGTAGAAATAAAGAGCGATTAGTCATTATGAACAACTCGTAAGTTTTTTAAAAATGATGTGCAGTGACTCAGTGGCGAGTCTGCGTGACTCGCGATCAGAAAGGTCCGGGTTCATATCCTGCACAGAATCGGCCAAGTCGGCCTAGGTAGTGTGTCTTGGCGTAGTTTGGCACGACATTATCTTTAATTTGCCGACCAATAAATAAGATATTATGCAAAGGTTATTAATGTGAAGTTCTAAATTTTTCAGGTATAGATCCTTGTGTATCGGCAGTTTGTATCTTCTGTGACCACCTGCAATCACAAAGATGTCCTTCAAAAAGCTTATAGGGAGCGTCATCAAGCAGAAGGCGTAAGTAACGTAATAACATTGCTAAGCTAGAACTCTACCATGTATCAGTTTGTCTTCATCACTGTTCAGTCATTCGTGCCTTCGCCCTTCCCCATCCCGTCCTATGTTCTCATCACCCTAGCTCACACACAGTGAACGGCAATTGTTTCCGCAAAAATGGAAGAAAACATAATAATAAATATATTACATATATAAGGTTATAATCAACCTCTTTTTATTATTATCGTCCGCCCATTTGTTTTCTTTTTTTAATGACATCAAACTTTAACGACCCAAACATTAAAAACCACTCGAACATTTAGCGTGCTATGCCTTTGCACAAAGCCTGCAACCTTGAATACCCGAGACAACCAAAAACTCAAACAAACATATAAGGCCCACAGCTAACAGGCGCTTGATTATATTAGTCGAAAGTAGGAAACTAATGATAACACAACTATGTTCAGACTTTCTAATATTGCACTTCCGGTCTACTTTGGAGTGAATGCGACCGGGCCACTTCAAGAGCTCAAGGCCCATAGGCCATGGTAATATTGAAATTTGGAAATGAACGCCAAAACAATCCCATATAATTTATTATGTAAAGATTTTAAAGACAACTAAGTATACAATAAGTATATTTATTATGATATAATTATTTATAAAAACCTAGGCCCGTTAAGGGTTGATGCCTGGGCCAGATGGTCCCCCACCCTCACCTCTGGTTGTGCCTGAATGCGACTATTGGGTATTATATATGTTAATAACGAATAGCCACAAAATAAGAACAACTGAAATTAAAATTCAAATCAAATTTATTTTCTTTCAGGAACACCTGGAAATTAAAATTTTGTGCATATTTGCAACTTATCAGTTCATTTACTTTATTGTACACGTATCGTAGACATGACATATCAGATACACCTGTGTTTGCCGGGTTAGGTCGAGATGTAGCGATTGGTACCGATGTTTGAAAAGATTCGCTGAAGCAATCACGATCTATTTATAGTCGCATTCTCTCCGAAGCAGACGACGTATATATGTAGTATAAACATAACCTTTCTTTGTTCCCCTTATTTGTGTTATATTTCACATCCGGAAATTCAACGAGTGCCCCCACCCCACCCTCGCGCACTCCTCCAAGCCCCAATATCGACCCCCCACCCCCACCCCCGGGAAAAGCTTCATAAAAGGACGAATTCTTTACGATTTAGGTCTGCTTATAAAACAAACACGTTTACAACTTAATGTTGATTACTGATCATCAGATCAGAGAGCATAAACTGTTTCAATGTCAAAATATGTGCATTTTGAGAATTGTGACGAAAATTGTTCGCTGACGAGAACTGGTAGGACGCCGGTGGTCATGCTATTGAGACACAAAATGTTAGTTTTAAAACTTATGATATTTAAAAGAGTTTATTCATTTTCATCCAGTTTTTAATCCGATCTAGAGATGGTTACAACCCACAAGTGATTCTGGAGTAGATTTAACTACGGTCTTAGCGAAATTTGTTTATTTCCCCTTTGTACTTTTAATACTTTGTGGCAATTAAATTTGTCGTTTAATTAGTGCTTTGCTGCACACGTTCGGCCATATTCCAGTCATTACCAAAGCTTTAAATCTACGTAGCTGATGCTGTAGGAAGATATTTCACCCGTTGCAAGCGGAAGCATGCACACACGCATTTGCGGACAAGAGCACAATTGACATTTACCACACTCTAAAGAACAAGGGTAATGCAACTCTTGCGACTTGTTCACAACCTCATTGTCAGAGTTACCTCCCTTATTACATACATGGCGAGCACAAATCCCACGCACATTAATAACATGCCCGATATATTTCTTGTCATGCATGGTTTTGCCGTATGCTTTGAATATGTTTGAGTTATTTAATATGTTGATTCCTCGAATTTAAAAAGTTATTTACGTAACCTTTATCCGTCTAATGTTTCGCAAACAGTAAGGTTAGTCTACATGTATGCTAATATACTCCACTGCAATAGAAAGGACACGTCCAACAATTACTGGAAATATGAATATGAAAAGCAACAACTTTTGCCAGAGGGTGAAGTAATAGTTTTCACACAGGTTTAGTTGCACATTTGATTTTATTTCAAGATTTCAGGATTTTATATTACTGATGACCACTAATGGGGAGGGATTGAACTCAAATAAGTATAACAAAGTCGATAATGAACTACGAATGAACGTATAAATTGAGAACTGACGAAAAAAAGATATTCTGTATGTCTTCAGGTACTATGAGTATTTATCACCAAGTACACGTGTATACTCTATATATTTTAATATCACTAAGTACACGTGTATAATCTATATTTTTTAATATCACTACGTACACGTGCATACTATATATATATATATATATATATATATATATAT